>APFE031366680.1:0-125065 GCA_000404065.3 Pinus taeda
TGGTCGTGTCTTCAAGATTCAATGTCATTACGTGTATTAAAAGAATCCAAAGCTAAGGAGTTGTGGGAAAAGTTAGGGATTTTATATTAGTATAATTCTTTAGTAAAAAAAATTATTCCTTTAAAAGAATTTGTATCATTTTAGAATGAATGGTGACAATTTTATGATAAAGCACTTAAATGCCTTTATCACTAGTAATTTAGTTAGCTTTGTTTGATATTAGAATGGTTGAAGAAGTTTATTATTATTGTGTTCTTTATTAGATTTTTGGGATAATCTAGTTGTGGTTAATGGTAGGACTAATGCAACCAGGTGTAGTTTCATCATTGTTATAAGGATAGATGAAGAAAAAATTTATGTGTTTTTCCAAGGAATTAATATCTATAATAGTTTATCTCCAAAGTAGAAATACAAATAAGTAATGGTGGGTATAAATTGAGAATTATATATTAATCTCCAAAACAATCCATAAGGAATTGTAGTATTAAATCTAGGTATTATAAGAAAGCTTGCAAGTATAAAAATGTTGATAAAAGTAAGGGATTAATAGAAAATTATATGAAAAAATGGAGGTGATCTATATTTGAATTCTACAAATGCACATTTAGATCATGTTGTATGGATGATTGACTCAAGTGTTTCATTTCATATGGCTCCTCACACAAAGTGATTTTATCCATAATTTAGGTGAGTTATGTATGCATGGAAACTATTTTTCAGAAAGAAAATTGCAAGATGGTTTAAAGAGTAATGGTTTTTTTTTAGGGGAGTTCACTTTGGAATAGTATATAGGTTATCAAGAATCATTGTTGTTGATGTTTGTAAAAAGTACATTTTTCATAAGAGTATAAATCAAGAAGACAAGATATATACCATCCCGTAAGAGAAAATGGTGTATTTGCATCAAAAGCTATGACATATTAAAGAGAATGGCCTTTGAGATAGTAAAGGTATGATTGAAGATATGCTTGATTACTCATTAGATTTGATTTATATGAATATTGTAGATATGGTTAACAAAGTCAAGTAAGATTTTCATCTAGTGCCACAAGAAAAAAAGGAAGTTTGAAGTTGATACATAATGAAGTGTTTGTACTTGTGCCTCTTCCATCACTAAGTAAATTTTTGCACTATGTTTCATTAATAGATGATTTCTTAATGAACATATGGATCCATTTCATCTTAAAAAACATGAGGTTTTTGGTAGATTTAAAATTTTTAGAGTTATTGTATGAAACTATATAGAGGAGAATATAGAGGTAAAGGTATTGATGATAGATAATGGTGGAGAGTTTTGTGAAAATGGGTGCAAGAAATTTTGCAAATGTAGAGAAGTAAGGAAAAAAATTACTCTTAACACACCTCAAGGGAATGGATTTGTAGAAAAAATAATAGGATAATGATGGAAAAAGAGAGGTGTAGACTTAGTGATGTAGACTTAGAGTAGTATTTCTATGCAAAGGTAGAATATATTGTAGGTTACCCAGTACATTGATCACCTACATTAATGTTGGTTGATATATCTCAACATGAGACATGGAATAGTAAGAAACCCTATTAAAAATCTTATAGGTTTTGGTTTAGATGGTTTTATGCATGTTCCAAAGGATAATATGATATGGATTTATGAAGGAATGAAATTAAATTTAAACATAAAACAAAGATACAACGGAAGAACAAAACTTCAATTAATTAATAACAAGTACCGAAAATTGTTTACATACATAATGGAACAAACTAGATTGGGTGATGGTCTCTTATATTTGAGAAGAGATGTGATGGCTACATGTCTTTTGAACTGTGTTATGATGAATCTTGGAGGTCTTCTTATCATAAAGAAGAAGTGTGAAACCCTAACCCTAGGAGATGAAGCCCCAACAATTTTTGGCCCTATTGGGGTAAGTTGGACCGCCAACTTGTTGGGGTTGTAACTTTGGCATATGATCTTTGTTTGGCTATCATAATACCTTATTTAAAAGATATCCACAAGGAGGGAAAAGAATAATGTGAGGAAAAAAATGTGGCACTTTTCTAGTACCTATGTTTTCTCTGAAATCATCCTTTAGGACCTCAAAATAGGTCTGGAAGTTTAGGGCCCGAAAAGCTTCCAAAAATAGAAAGTCATGCTAGAATTAAGGAAACTAAAAGGAAACAGTGTTGGGGGTCCAATTAGAATATGCGAGTGGCCACGAATATCCACCTCGATCAATCCTCCCATATTAGGACGCAATGGTGCCCATTGCGTTGAGTGCCTCTATGCGATGGGGAAACTTTTGTTGAAATAGGTCCCTGGTGAGTCACTTGCCTTGGTGCAGGAGCTAACAAACTTTGAAAACCTGATACATTTAGATCCTATATTGAAGAGTCTGATTAATCTATGTGTCCATGATCTAGTCAGTCATGTCCTGTTCAATGCAATATGGGTTGAGCTTTATGGGTGTCAACTAATCAACAATGTCTGATGTGTCCAGAAATGGTGGAAAGTATGGTTGAAGGCAATCCACATTGAACACTAGGTGTGGGCTAAGGAATGAGGGAATGTTGAGCTTAAAAGAATTTTCACCCACAACCTTGGTGATGGTCTTATATTCCATTTTGTCACAACTAATCAGTGAGCCTCCTAATGGGATCAATGAAAAACCTATTCCCCCTTATCACCATCTTGCACAAAGCCTTAAGAATGTTTCCTTCATCCCCCAGAATTTCAGCCCTAAACTGCATCATCTGAGTCAGTTTTAGGACCAACACTGCCTATAAGCCTACTTAGGTGTGTTCACCAGCAGGTTGCTCCAATGTGGCCTGCATTGGTCACCAACGGGTTGCTCCCCTTTGCACCTGCATTGGTTCTAGAAATCGGGGAGAATGATTAGGATTTTGGGAGCTTCCCCTTCTAGGAGTTTCCAAAAGTTGTTCCAACTACTTACCTTGGATAAAACATTTGGATCCTATCCTTCCCTACTTTTGAGTTTTCACCACTTATCATTTGATCATATCCCTCCATCAATGGTGGATCTCTTACCCTAGATTGGTAATTGGATAAGAACTCCCAACTTACCCTACTTCTCTATATATTCCCAACCTTCTATTTAGTTGGGGGTTGGCTTTTGCAGAGTGATTCTCCCCTTATGTTGTTATAAGGGGTGGTCATCATCTCATGCATTTAGGGTGATTGGAGGTGCATATTATGATAAGGAAAGGACAAGTCAAGACCTTGGAAGAGCTCTTTTATAAGATCAACTGCTACTTATGGTTGTGATCTCCTTCCATTTATATTAATGCAAAGAATTCATTCACTTATTTGAATACCATGTTGATATATTTAATGAAGTACTTAGATGATACTGCATATATCTCATAGTTTCCTGGGTTGTGTTATCTGACTGTGTAGGTTGTAATTTTGGCATTCGAAGCTAGAATTGGAGCTTCCAAGCTAAAGAAGGAGCGAAGAATGCAAATGATTCCAGGTAGGCCTCACTCTGTCATATATTTACTTTAAGGAAAAACATTTTGTTCCTTGTCTCTTTGTTGTTCTAAGTTAGACATTGACCTAGGGGAGATACTTTTGTCAGAAATCATAAATCCTATATAACAAATTGGTGGCCATACTAGGGATCAGAGTATTCCCTTAGTGGTTTCCTTGTCCTGTGTGTTTGATTACCTCCTTGATATACCTTTTTTGTATCATACACAAGAAAAAAAACCTAGGAAGTGATTTCATTGAGCCTTTTTCCCAATTTTTGTGCCAAAATTCTCTTTCCTAGGCCCAATGCACCCCCTGTGCCTTTGACAGAGCATTGCACATCACCGTGACCCACTATGCACTAGCGTTGCAACACACTGGTGCCTCTTCTGCACAACCGTTGGCCCTTGTTTTTGCATGAGTTTCAACTTGGTTCTTGAGCTTATCTTTGGTCAACCTACTTCTAAGTGAAATTCCTTGAGTCTTTAGTGTCTTGTAATCTCTCTAAATCCTCCATTGCGTTTTCAATAGTGTTGTTTTTCTTTGTGAAGAATTAGTTTTGATTTTTCTTTAATCTTATCATTTGGTCACTTCAAACTGATATTGTTTGATTACTTGTCACTTGGATGAATTGTTTTTCTAGTCCTCATTCTGAAAAGTGTAATTGAAATAGTAGTTGAACATTTGCATCTTTGTTTTCCTCATTTCTAAAATTAAGTGTGGTGAAAAGAAAATTTTTGCATTGGCATTTAGGGTTTTTCATGTGCATTAGCATAGGAACAGTTGCATCGGAAAGGAAATTGTATCTTGCATCTTGTTTGTTGCATATTGTGTGATGCATCTTGATCGTTTCTTCCCTTCCTTACCTAAATTTTCATTGAAAGAGAAAGGATTTCTATTTTCTCATGTTAGATTTTCATTTTAGGATATTCGGGTGACATTCGTGGTGAGCCCCAAAACTAAAACATAATCAAAGATAAATAGTAAAATTTATTGAATCAACCTAAGGAGAAATTGTAACATTAACGCAAACATTTAGAGGTCTAGGCTAGAGATGTGTTCCAACGTCATTAAACGTAGGAGTTGTCATTGTTTTCTAACATTGCACCCTGAAAGTGAAATCTCGTTCCACGTATGTCAGTGTATATGACTATACTCCACGTACCTTTGGGTAGATTGGTGCCGCTCCACACACGTAAAGTATATGGGAATGCTCTCACCTAACGATTATGCATTAGACAACACTACTACAGAATGCACTCCCACGTACCGTCACATATATTTTTGGAGTCCCCAATAGGTTTCTATCCATCCATAGGTAACCAAGTTTGTCACCTTGTATACCATGATAGACCAAACACAATATTCAGGGAGATTGATTGTCGTACGTTAAGTCCTTGGTTAGCCAAGGTGTATATTGTAGTTCACATTTTCTTGGTAGTCCTTTATGCTTGGTGTTGTAGCATCCATCATCATTTTAATTTATTTTCATTTTTATTGAAAAAAATCAAATATTATGTTATAACGGAAATAAAGGAGGATGCGGAAATTTGAAAGAAATTATTTGTTTTATGACTATTGACGACTTTTGAACAAGAGGAACTCGGGAGAAGACCTAAGCCATCTAATTGATAGGCAATAGATCTGATGGTAGTCACGTGGATAACAAGAACAAATTTTAATTCAAAATTCGATGCGAGAAGTTAAGAAATCAAGTTAAAACCTCTGTTGATCAGGGCCGTCCACTGGAAAAATGCAGATCCGACGGGGGTATTCACTCACAGAGTTTAATGCTATTAAGAAGAAATCTGATGAAAGTGTTGTTGAACTCATGAGAAGGTTTGATAAATTGTACAATACTCTTCTAGTGGAGATTAAGCCCCCTCCTTCTGGTGAAAAAACAACTTTTGCAGGGGCTTTTGATTCAGATTTTGGGTTCACATTGAGGGAGAGAAGATCCACAACTCTTGATCAAATCCAAATTGATGCATTAGAAATAGAATCAAATATGGTGGCTGCAGGTAAAGCACCAAAGACACAAGCTATCCAAGAGAAGGGAAAGGCTAAAGTGGAATCCTCTTAAAGTCAAACATTAGAGGGTATGAATAATGTAATTAAAACTTTGTCTAGTAAATGATTAAATTGGAATCGGAGAGTAAGAATTCTCATAAGCAAGCACAACAGAACAAAAATGTTGATCCTCAATATAGAAGACAACCTCTGCAAATCTTGCAGAGGGAGAGAAAAGACCAAGATCAGGTTCAAGCACCACTGTATTTAGAGGCAAATCCTGATGAAGTACCAAAGCATTCTAGGGACCATGATGATCAAATTTTCACATTGTATGCAGTAGATGAAGATGAACTAGGTGTTGAGGGAGAAGAATATGAATATGCTATAACATATGCCATTTATGATGAGAATGAAATTGATGAGTATTGGAAGCAGTTTTCTGATTTTATGCAGGCAAAATTACATAAGAAATATGACTTGGGATCAAGGAAAAGATCTAGAAGTCAGGAAAATGAAGGTGAGTAGCAAGTTCCAGCTCCCCTACAAAAGGCAACTCCACAAAAATCACAGCCTGCAAAACAATTAAGTAAAGGAAAGCAACAACAGAATACAAATAGCAAGACTCAAATACTTCAAGGTGAGTCTTCTCAAGATAGAAGTGAAAAAATTCCTTTAGAAAAACTTGTTTCCATTCCACAAGAGGTCTCAATGATGGAGAGAAGTGAAGATGAAAATGAAAGGACTGCTAAACAGGCTCATGTGTTTAGTCTCACTAAATAATTAGAAAAAATCAGAATTTAGGTGCCCCTCATAGAGTTGGTCAAAACAGTAGTTTATCAAAGAGAAATTGCTAAATTGCTAAATTTATCTTAGAATGTGAATATAAATGACACTGTGAATCTGCAAGAAGATAAACCAGTAGTGGTTTTTGGTCCACATGTGGAGGAGGTAGATTCTTCAACACCTCCTTTCTACATTTCTATATTGATTCATGATTTCCTCTTGCATAATTGCATGTTTGATTCAGGGGCTTCACATAACTGTATGCCATTATCAATGATGAAACAACTAAACCTACAAGTTACTAAACCTTATAGAGACCTGTATTCTTTCGATTCAAATAAAGTCAAGTGTCTGGGGGTCATTAAAGATATGGTGGTGTCACTAGCCCAGATCCCAGCTAGAAGCTTGGTAATGGATGTAGTGGTAGTAGATATCCCTGCTAGGTTTGGAATGTTTCTATCTAGGTAATGGGGGGCTAAATTGGGTGGTTTTTTGAAACTAGATTTTACTTATGTTGTCATACCAATTTTTGGTGGAGAAGAAAGGAGGTTGTATAGAGAAACCATATTTGTAAAAACAATCACAAAGAATGGAGCAAGTAATTCACATGTATATAGCCAAGAGAATGATGACTTTGCTTGCTTCATGCTGCATGACAATGCAGAGTTGGCTGAATATAACCAGAGGTAGCTTACTTCAGCCAGTGTAAATAAAGAGATGCAAACAGAAGGGATGTGGAAGTTCTTCTTTGATGGAGCCTATTCTAAAGAAGGAACAGGTGTTGGTTTCCTTCTAATCACGCCTAGAGGTAATATGTTCCCTTTTTCTTCTAAATTAGAGTTTAAAGCAACAAATAATGTGGCAGAATATGAATCCTTAATCATTGCCTTGCAAACAACAAAAAAAATGGGAGTCCAGTTAATTTCTATTTTTGGAGGTTTAGAGCTGATTATAAAGCAAATAAAGAACCACTATCAGACAAAACACCCTAGGCTTAGGGCATACAGAAATGAAGTGTGGGATTTGGCTGAGAACTTCTTTGAAGATTTCAACATTCAATTCATTCCAAGAGATGGAAACAGATTAGCAGACTCTTTGGCTGTGGCTGCTAGTACTTTTAAGCCTCCTAATAATCCAAAGCTAAGATATGGGGTTGAAATAAGGCATAGACCTTCTGTTCCTGATAATGTAAACCACTAGCAGATTTTTGAGGATGACTAAAATATTAAGGAATTCTTGACAAGGATTGAATATTTTAAGGGCACAAATATTGATCAAGATGAAGATGAAGCAACAAGAGGTGCATAAGTAAGTGGTTTGAAAAATTCCATAGTTAATCAAAAAATTATTCAATTAAAAGATAATACTCTGCCAAGGGGGCTTGTCCCTCTTGAATTTTTTTTTAACTCCAATGATGTAGCTGTTAGTTTAGAGAAAATTCCATAGGATGAGTAGATTCAAAATCGCAATATTGGAACCCAGAAGGAGCCCAGGTTAGTCAAATTATTTAATGGAGTTCCACTTAATTACAAGGAGAGATATATTAAACTTTTCAAGGACTATATTGATGTTTTTTCTTGGTCCTATGAGGATCTCAAAACATATGATGTAAGCATTATTCAACACAAGATTCCCTTGAAAGAGGGGATTAAACCATTTAAGCAAAAACTTAGATAGATAAACCCTCTTCTTTTACCATTGATTGAGAAAGAAGTAAAAAAGTTGCTTAATGCCAAGATAATAGTTCCACTCAAGTACTCTAACTGGGTGGCCAATTTAGTTCCTGTGAGGAAGAAAAATGGAGAAATAAGGCTATGTGTGGACTTTAGAAATCTCAATAGGGCTTCCTTAAAAGATAATTATCCGTTAACTAAAATGGATCATGTGCTGCAGAAGGTAACAAGATCATTCAGAATGTCCATGCTAGATGGGTTTTGTGGGTATAACCAGGTGGTTGTTGATAAAAAATATCAAAAAAAGACTGCATTCACAACTCCTTGGGGAACCTTTATGTATGCTCGAATTCCCTTTGGGTTGATGAATGCAGGTGTAACATTTTAGAGCGCTATCGACATTGCATTTGTAGGGGATAAGTTTGTAGTGATATACTTGGATGACATCACTATTTTTCTCTAAGTCTAATGAGGAGCATCTGGACCATCTTAAAAAGACTTTTCAGAAATGTAGAAAATTTGGGCTTACCTTGAATCTTAAGAAGTCTATTTTTGCTCTAGAAGAGGGAAAATTGTTGGGGCACATTGTTTCTAGAGATGGAGTGAAGATAGATCCAGCAAGGGTGAAATATGTGTAGAAAACACCCTTGCCCAGGTGTAAGAAAGACATTCAAAAATTTCTGGGAATAATAAACTTTTTAAGGAGATTTGTGTCCAATTATGCTAAAATTGTAAAAGAAATTACCAATATGTTAAAGAAGGAAAATGAAGTGCATTGGACTAAGGAAGCCAGAGAGTCATTCTCCAGGATTAAACAAGCATTACAAGCAACTCCAGTTTTAATTAGCCCTGATTATCAAAAGCATTTTCAAGTTTTTTCATTTGCATCACCTAATTCAATAGCTATTGTTTTGTTACTAGAAAAATGATGAAGAAAAGGAGCATCCAATTGCTTTCTTTAGCAAGATTCTTAGAGATGCTGAACTAAGTACAATATTCTTGAAAAACAGGTATATGCTTTGCTAAAAGCCCTAAAGGCCTTAAGGACTTATGTGCTATAGTCACTGATCATTGCTTATGTGCCAAATGCTACAGTAAAGGATGTCTTATTCCAAAGTGATGTGGAAGGAAAAAGAGCCAAGATTCAAGAGTATGACTTGGACATAAAGCCCACAAAGCTGGTGAAAGGGCAGAGATTGGCAAAGATGTTGATAGAGTTAAATTTTCAGGCATTGGGAATCAACTTTCTAACACCTGCAAATGAGGAGATAATTGAAGAAGGTGAAGAAAAATCAAATCTAGGTATGAAGATTAGATATAAATTTTTATGTTCAGAATGGTACAAGCACATAGTCCATTTTTATGTTTTCTCTCTTGGCCTCAATCTTTGCATAAAACAAAATATAGAGCATTAAAGATCAAAGCACATCCATATTTGATTGTTGAGGGCAGATTGTATTGGAAGGATCCTGTGGGAATTTTATTGTTATGTTTAACAGAGGATGAATTTACAAAGACCATTAAAGATTATCATGAGAAGTTATGTGGTGGACATTATAGTTGGAAGGATACTACACATAAAATCCTCCAGGGAGGGTTTTATTAGCCCACCCTATTTGGTGATACATCTAAGTTTGTCAGAGGCTGTCAGAAGTGTCAACTTTTTACTGAGAAGAAAAGGTTTGCTCCCTTGCCTTTCATCCCAGTCTTCATAGAAGAACCATTCAAACAATGGGGACTAGATTTTGTTGGAGAAATTAACCCACCTTCAAGTGGATGACACAAGTGGGTTCTTACAGCTATTGATTATTTCACCAAGTGGGTAGAAGTTATACCTACTAAAAGGGCAAATGACCAGGAGATGATGAAGTTCTTAGTGGAAAATATTTTCAACAGATTTGGATGCCCTGTCAAAATCATAACAGACAATGCTCATGTATTCAGTTCAAGTAAGTTTGTTGCTTTTTGTCAGAAGTATAATGTTATTTTATCTCATTCAATAGCTTATCATCCACAAGGAAATGGATTGGCTGAATCCACTAACAAAAAATTGATGAATATCCTTAAGAAAACCATTGCAGAGAATCAAAAAGACTGGGATTCAAAGTTAAAGTTTGCTCTATGGGATGTTCGAGTGAGTACAAGAAGGTCTACAGGAAAATAAACTTTTGAGTTAGTGTATGGAACTCAAGCTCTGTTCCCAAGTTAGCTTGTGAAGCCTGTAATTGCAATGATTCAGGAGGCAAAAGAAGAACCCAATGCTTTGATAAGAAGGATGCGTAAGGTAGTGGAATTAAGTGAAAGCAGGGATAAGGTAAGAGACAACTTGATTATGTATCAATCAAAGATGAATGGTATTTTTGACAGAAAAGCCAATGAGATTGGTTTTAAAGTTGGAGACCTGGTATTGAGGTGGGATACTAGAAGAGAAGATAAGGGTAAACATGGGAAGCTTTATCCTCTCTAGTATGGCCCATTCAGGATCATAAAAGCAAGGGAAAATAATACATTATTCCTGGAGAATCTTAATGGTGAATCTTTACAGCTACCTGTCAATGGGCAGTACCTCAAACATTACTTCCAGTTCTGAAACACAAGCATCCTATCATTGTAGAGACCATAGTGAATTAATTGTACAAATTCCATAGAATTTAAATTGGCTAAGAAATATGTGACTCCATGCCTAAGGTGAAGGCACTGATCTGCGGTTCTTAGTGCTTCTGTGGCAAAATCACTATCCCTAGGTGGAGCTAGATGTTGTAGCATCCATCATCATTTTAATTTTATTTTTCAGTTTTATCGAACAAATAAAAATAATAAAATATTATGTTATAGCGGAAATAAAGGAGAATGCGTAAATTTGAAAGAAATGATTTGTTTTATGAGAAGATCTGAGCCATCCGATCAACAGGCAACAGATTCGATGGTAGTCACGTGGATAAAAAGAACAAAGTTTAATTCAAAATCGGATGCGATAAGTTATAAAATCGAGTTAAAACCTCCGTTGATTAGGGTTGTCTGCTTGAAAAATGAAAATCCACTGGTAATCGCACGGTTAACAAGGATGATGTTTAATTCAGAAAATGGACACGATGGTTTATAGGACGTGGTTTAATCCATTTAGGTCTGGATTAATCACAACCGCTCATCAAGAAATGACGAGATCCGATGGATATCACGTTGAAAAGTGCATGAATTTTTTTATAAATTTCGAACCCAAGAAATCTTTAAATTACAGTTTCGTTTCCATATCAGGTCCATGGGGAAGGCAAAGGTCTATGGAAAAGGCGGATGCAATAATTTTATGAACTAGAGTCTAAATTCTTTTCAGTTACATGGTAAGCCATATTCCGCGTAAATCAACCAATTCCGTTGTTTTAGCAGAATAACTAGAATTAGAGGAGGATGACCAAAACTCCAAAGGAACGATGATTGGTCGGGTTTCTTTATGTTTTAGCCAATCAGAACATTTTCAATGCATACATGGACCCAAGTACACACACATAGTTTTGTAAAGATGCACTTTGTTGTGTTAAAAAAGTTTAATTATTATCAGAACATCTACAGAGAAACTTCATCTGCAGTCAAGTCATAGATTCGAAGAGCGAGCAACCATCATCAGGTTTCTAATTTTTGTTACTTCTTGTTATTTTGCTTTCTTGAGAATGAGGTGTCTTTTACCCTCCAATGTAATATTCTGTAATGACTTTTACTTTAGACAGTTAGGAGATAGTTAAACAATTTGACAGTTTTGGTGATTATCAACTGTCACATGATGTATAAAAAGAGACAAAATTATAGAAAGAGGGTTTGAACTTTGAAGAACCTAGAGACTAGGCCACTGTATTCTTGATAAAACTATTGATTAATGAAAGAATCAGAAGTTTTCCACACACTGTTGGGTATGATTTTGTAAGTTTTTTGTTATGTGTTATCATATGTCTTCTTTCCTTTAAGTATCGTAATGAAGTTGTAGGTCTTTGTTTGCTTATGTGAACGAAGTTAAATTTCCTTAAAAGAGCGCTCCTATACTTAAGGTTCCTACCTCTGCAATTCTTCTAAGTTACAGATAGTATTTTTTGTGTAAAACAACATATTGTCTTTAACTTCCCTAAGTTTCACAGATAATATTTTCTGTGTAAAATAGCATATTGTCTCTGACTTCTCCAAGCATTCATCATTCAGCATTTATATTCAGCAATCAAATGGCATTCTGAGACTTTCATATCACCTAAGTATTGAGGGTTTAAAACTAGGTCTTTTAGGTCCTTCATTTGAGAATACAACATACAACTAAGTGACATAAACAATAAACATTAATGTCTTAAGCACAATTTCTACACAGCCAAGAAATTAGTTTCTTAAGGGACAAAACCTGGATTACCCTCTTTTTGATTTATTTCTTTTGTGTTAATAAAATTTATTATCCAACGTGGAAGAAAAAAACCCCCCTGCTCGTTGTTCATGTAGAATGAAAAATAAGTGTCCTCTTCCTCCGGAGGCTACTCCTAACCGTCATCCAAGGCATAGGGAAATGTAAACTATTGAATTAGGAACACTGAGAACTAATTCTAGCCCTCCTCCCGATATTGATTAGCTAGAATCATCTATGTCTTTGAGTTTGGAACTTAAGACTACATATATTCATGTTGGTGACATTGACACAATTGAAACAAAAGTCCCTGAGACTTTGTTACCTGAGTTCATTGAATATGATCTCCCTGAGTCGCAAATTTTGTTTCCTGAGGTTATTGAACCTGAGTAGCCTTAGCCATTTTTATCGATTTTTTTGGTACCTTCCTCCTCTCTTCCTTTGTCTTAGACGAAACCAATATATCTTGGGCCTGACGATGAACCTCTTCCACACGAACTTTTGAGTATTGAAGAGAACCCTCAAGTAGAGCCTCGTCCTCCTACCCTTGTTCATTGGGAAGGAATTTATTTTTATCAAACCAATCCTTTTCCATATTCTCAACCTCGGACACAATCTCCTTTACCTGATTCTTCATGCCTACTCGCAAATCTCTCGTGACAATATTCATTGGGATTGTTAACCATGACTGGAACTGATTTGAACTCCTAGCCTATTTCCACCACTATAGTTGAGGCATCAAGTGTCGCATCCTCCTCTATGTTTGTAACATCACCAGAAGCTCATTTATATTGTGACTTGTCTATCTTGCCTGGATATCAGTCATTATCTGGTACCTTTTCTGGTGTGGCTTTTAGTCCTTGGACCTCTCCCATGTCATCCAATTCAAGAATGATGTTTGGTACTTCTCTTATGAATTCCACATAGCCTTATCCTCTTCCTCCATCCACACCTACAATAGAGTATCAGGTTGTCCCTTATATCAGTGGGCAAATCTACCCTCAACAACTCAACCCTCCTTATGTTGGGTACCTTCCATCTAGATCGTAGTTACCTCCATCATCCCTTCCTCCCATGGTAGGGAGGGGACCTATTGTTGGTATACCTCAATATGGTAATCCGCCTAGTTAGTCCTCCTTATCCTGGAATGGCTTCCATTGTTTAGCAACCTACTTTACCCATTCAACCTAGTTCTTTTTGGGATCGATTGTTGAATCCTCAAACTATACCGTCTTCATCACAAATTCCTACCTATCCATCATTTCCTCAACAAGCTCAAATATATTTGAGCCAACCTTTACATCCTATTCCAACAATTTTTGGTTCTCCCCACATCCTAATTCGTCAACTTGTACATGCTCCCTCACCTTGTCAATCGCTTGCACAAGGTACTCCTCAAGTTTTGGTAGGTCAAATTATTCAAAATTTGGTGTAGTCTCAATTAAACCTATACCAAGGGTAATGAAAACCCCTATCATGAAAAAATATGGATCACATCAAGTTCCTTTTCAAGGAAAACAAATCCAAACCCAACCATTCTAGCAGCTTTATCGCCATCCCGGGGCTAGGAAACAAACCCACTTGTATGTTGGTTATCAGAACCCTCCATATTCTGGTAACTAGGTTACTTATTATCAAAATCATCCTTATCCCAGAATGCAAGTACCTGTTGCCTAAGCTATCCCTTCATATCCAGGTCATCTTCCTCCAGAATTTAATCAACAATTGCCTTTTTGTGGCTATTCTTGAATTACTGGATTTAACTCAGCTTACTAATGACCTCATTATTCATTCACCATGGTGGCTAATTATTCCTACTAACTTGCCTTCTGATATCCCAAAATTCAATGGTAATCTTGGAGAAAACCCTTCAATGCATGTTATGACGTATCATCTATGGTGTTCATCTAGTTCACTTAATGATTATTCCATTCAACTCTGTCTTTTCTAATGAACGGTTATGGGTACCGCAGCTAAATGGTATATTGAGTTACCTAGAGCATCATTTCATGACTTCAAAACTTTAGCCACTACCTTCCTCACACATATCTATTTACTAATCAGATACGAAACTGAAATGGAAATATTGACTAACTTCAAACAATCAGATTCTACTCACATTTTGGATCACATTCATGAGTGGAGGCGTCTTTGTCGGTTGGTCAAAGCTTGTGTTCCCAATCAGTTGTTAGCAGAATGGTGTGTTAAATAAATGCTACCTCCCATAATAGAAGCTGTGGAAAAATTTTGAGTCATCACCAAAGAGAAATTTATTTCTCGTGGTCAATATTTAGATTTGGTTTATACCCAATCAGGCAGGATCTATGATAAGATACCAAAATATCTAATACCCTCGATTACTATTTCTCCTCCACTTGGTAAAGAATATCATGTTGTTGATGGAATTATAGGTTCTTCCCATTCACAGTCATTGAGTAAACCATCTGGTATTTCTCTTACCACTCGTGCACAAAACCATCCATCCCATCCTCCTGCATCTTCTGCTTCAAAGATAAATGTCATCTCATATGATGAAGGCAAGTCTCAACAACAACCTGGAAGTAAGCAGAAAGGTAAAGGTAAGAAAAAGAAGGATTCCTCACCACAGGATAAAAAAAACAAATTCGTCTTCTAATGAGAATAAAAGCCTAGATATCTGTGCTTGATTTGTAATGAGGATCACTTTACACGTGATTGTTCACACCATGCTGAAGTGAATTAGTTTCTTAAGTCATCGACTTCTCCCATTGTGTTGATCTACCCGTTTCCTAATCAGGAGACTCAAATGGTTGCCTAGGATGCCTCTTCCTCTAACACAATTTTGATGCTTTCCTCATCAAAGTTGAAATCTGATGTCATGGTGGCCACTCGGAATAAGGACTATGGTAATGTGAATCCACCGACCAATCTAGCTACTGATCAACCTGCCTTTCTCTCATGAAACATATGCCCCTCGACTTCTAGCTTAGTTAGATTTTATGATTTAGGTCATTATCCATGGCAAGAACATTCATCGTTCTATTGTGGATGAGGGATCCTTGACTTGCATCATGTCTTTTTCTTGTTGGAAGGCGATTGGTTCACCCCAACTGAGCCAATCGACCACCACATTGAAATCCTTTGATGGAAGGACATACAAACCTTGTGGGACTCTGAATTCCCTCCAGGTGGAACTAGGGGGGAAATCCATCTCCATTGAAGTAGAAATTATCAATGGACCTATAGATTATAATATTCTACTCGATGTACATGAATTTATTCTATGGATTTTGTCATTTGAACTTACTTCTGAATTATCACCTATCCTCATAAAGGCAGGATCATAGCCATATATTAACTCACCTTTTTCGCCTCTGATTCCAATGTTAGTGGAAGTGTCCCTCTTGTAGGGAAATCCATACATTCCTATTAGAATGTTAGAGTTTGTTTATTGAAGGATTCATTGCTTATGGGATGTTTTTTTCTCCCTCCCCCTCCCCTTCCCAACTCGTCCCCTTTGGTTAATTTCTTATATCAACATGATATCATCCTCTATGATCCTTGTCGATCCATGGATTGTACTTGATGAAACTGAAATCAAAATTTTTAGTGATCAAATGTTGCTTAGCCTTGTTGAGCAAGATTATGAAGCCATCTACTCGTCTTGTGCATCTCATACTTTTTCTTCGATCAAGCGAGTAGATCAATCACAAGATTATGGCACACCCTTTGATCCTTTCTCATGTACATTCTCTATCAACAAAAGAATCATGGAGATCATGATGTCAGATGATGCATCGTGGAATGAACATTGTTATCATTCTTCCTTCCTAGATACCATTAAAGATAATATCAGTGGTGTGTACCTACCTAATTTTGTCGAACCCTTTATGAATTATGTCTTTATTCATGAGATTGACTCCGAAAAGAACCTTTCGAATATCGAAGAAACCATTCCTCTTGATATTTATATTAAACCAGGAATAGTTGAAAATTTATACATTAGAGCATCTTGATCTTCATCTAAAATTTAGATTTATCGATCCCTTTTTTGTGAGTTGAGAGATGTGTTTTCCTGGACATATGAAGAAATTCTAGGTGTCGACCCAAACGTAGTTGTACATGAAATCAAGATGTATCCCGATGCCTAGATAAAAGCTGAAACCGAAAAGATTTTTTGGGTTAGTTTCATATACCTCATTCCTTTAACTGATTGGGTATCGAACATTGTCCCCTTCATGAAGAAACAGGGCATGATTCGAGTATGTGTCAATTATCGGGACATAAATTGATCTTGTCTAAAAGGCAACTACTTAACCCTATTTATTGATCAGATTGTTGATGACTGTGCTGGCTATGAGATTTATTCATTTATGGATGGATTATCGGGATATAATCAAATAAACATTCTCCCGGCAGACCAACCTAAAACCGCATTTGTTTGTCCCTAGGGTAACTTTTATTATAGAAATCTCCTTTTCGGTTTAAAGAATGCAGGGGCAACATTTCAACATGCAATGGAATATGTTTTCCATGACATAAAACATATCGTGCAACCCTATGTGGACGATCTCCCTACTCACTGCAAGTGTTAGGTTGATCACCCCATGCATTTACAAGCCATTTTTCCCCATTGTAGACATTATAACATTCAACTTAACCCACAAAAATGTGTGTTCTGTTTTGGTTATGATTGACTCCTTGGTTTCTTCATTTCGAAACAAGGCATTCATATTTATCCTTTAAAGGTCCAAGCAATCGTTGATTTTCTTGCACCTTCCTCCCTCGTTCAGTTACAAAGACTCCAAGGGAAAGATAACTTTCTAAGGAGGTTCATCCCTAACTATGCTTAATTGACCAAAGGATTTACTCGCTTACTGAAAAAATGGATTCCCTTCCATTGGGATGAAACTACACATAAAGTATTTTATGCTTTGAAATATGTATTGGTTCAGGCATCTCTCTTATATCCCCTCGACTATCAACATGACTATTTCCTGTACCTTGATGCCGCCATCTCTACTATAGCTATGGTGTTGGTCCAAGAAGATGATATGGGGACAAAACATCCCATTTATTATCTAATTCAGAACCTCAACGATACTGAGATCCAGTATACTCATGTAGAAAAGTTATATTTGGCAGCCATTCAAGTCGTCTAGAGATTTCTCCATTACATCTTGCTTCAAAAATTACAGTTGTTTCGAATTGCAATCCTTTGACATACATATTGTCACATCAATTGTTGGGGGGGAAATACTCCAAGTAGATTTTTATTCTCCAATAGTTAGAATTGGAATTCATCAAATCCAAGTCGAAGGAATCCTCAGTTTTTGTCCAGCTAATGTGCGATCTCCCTTCCCTTGATGTTGAATCTACATCTGAAGATTCCATCCTAGATGAGTCATTGTTTCTAATCTCATCATCTGACCCATGGTGTGAAGATCACCTAATTTATTTCCAGATCCATAATTTCTGACCTAATACTTCTTGCTCAGAGCAATGACGTATCTGGTACCAATCCCGAAATTATGTGATTATCGACGACACCCTTTACCATTGTGGTATCAATATGATTTTATGAAGGTGCCTTACTATTGAGGATGCTGAGCAAGTCCTAAATGAATGCCACTTGGGGGCATGTGACAGAAACTTATTAGGTTATGCCACCCCACAAAAGATCTTACTCACTAGTTACTTTTGGCCCACCATTTTCCATGACTGTATCCTCGCAATCAAGAAATGTCATGCATGCTAGATCTCTGATCGAAAAATCTGTGCTCCGCCTGCTCCGTTGCATCCCATTTTCATAGTTGGTCCCTTTGCAAAATGGGGTGTCAACTTTATGGCATGTAGCTTTCATTCGACCAGGGGGCATGGCTATATTATTTTCGTTGTTGACTACTTTACCAAGTGGGATGAAGTGATGCCTACATTCAATAACACCGATGAAATGGTTGCTTACTTTTTCTTCAACCACATGATTGTTAGGCTTGGTGTTCTGCAAGTAATAGTAACGGATCACGGGAAGCACTTTCAGACTCATATGATGACTGAATTAGCTTCCAAATTGGGACTTTCACGTGAAAATTCCACTCTTGATTATTCTTAGGCTAATGGAAAAGTTGAGGTGATTAAAAAATCTCTTAAGATTATGCTTCAACGCATGATAGGGGTCCACAAATCAAATTGGCATTTGCTTCTATTTGTTTCCTTGTGGGCATATTGAACTTTAGTTAGGACTGCTACCAGATTCACACCCTTCGAGTTGGTGTATGGCCTGGAAGCGATCCTCCCCATCGAATGCAAAATTCCATCACTGAAACTAGTTATTGAACTTCTTCCTACTATTTCCACAGAAGAGGAGTGTCCTTTACATCTAACTCATTTGGATGAAACCCGACACGATGCCACTTTAGCCAATGAAGCCCATAAAAGATGCATCAAAGCACAATATGACAAAAGTGTCAAGCCTAGAGTCTTCTCAAAAGGATATTTGGTTCTGTTATATGACTAGGAGGTTGACATGTTAGGTCGAGGAAATTTCCATCGTATGTGGCTAAACCCATACATTTTCAAGTGTGTTCTTGCAAAAGGGGCTTATGAGTTAGTATACCTTGATGGAGTTCCACTGGCGCAACCTAGAAATGGGTTGTACCTCAAAAAATACTATGCTTGATCCCATGCATAGTACACGGTGTGCAAACTGTCTATAGGTGTGTTGAGTGTGTTTTCAGTGTGTTTTTCAGAGTTTCCCATGGTTTATCTTTATTATTTTTACTTTTTTATTGTAGATGTCGACCTCTCTTGAACCGTATATTGGTTATGTCGATGGTGCTATCCATAGTACTTGGAACCTATCCTTTGCAACATGGGCTATCTTTGGTTTGAATGGTGAGCTAGTGAGTATGAAATAAATTTGCATTGGTCATTCTACTAACAACATCATTGAGTATAGCGCAGTGGTTGAGCTACTATCTAATTTTATTTCTCATGGTATATGTTGTATAGTCATCAGGCTTGGTTCACAACTTGTAGTACTACAACTCGCTAATATCTATTTAGTGAGAAATCCTGCCATCCTTCGCATGGTTTTGAGAGTGTCTTCTTGAAAGAGATTTCTATTTCATACAATATGAACATATTTCTATAAATCTAAACACATTAGCATATGCCCTAGATAATTTTGTTTTAGATCGACAATTGCAACAAATGTAAATAACTTTCAATTCACGTCACAACATATTAAAATAAGAATAGGAACTAGGAATATATATATATATATATTATATATATATATATAGATAGATTATTATATATTATATATATATATATATATATATATTATTTATGTATATGTATATGTATTGTATATGTATATGTATATGTATATGTATATGTATATGTATATGTATATGTATATGTATATGTTGTATATGTTATGTATATGTATATGTATATATACATTATCATATGTATATGTATATATATAATATATATATATATATTATTATATATATATTATATATGTATTATATATATTATATTATATATATATATATATATATTAAAGTTTGGTTTTACAAAATGTGTGCCCCGAGACACATATGGCTACATCGCCCATATAAAAACTACATGAAAAACATCTAAGTAGACAAATTAGTGGTGCTCATGATAAAACGACACTACATGAGCTATCTTGCATACTAATTGACCAATATGACTAGGCACTCTGATTGTGTGTCGTTGAAGTCATAATGGAAGTTGATCGATCATCATCTCATCAATCCCATGTGTCAATCTTTCCATGTGGTGCTCCACCTCTGATAGGATCTTAGATACCCTAGGAACCCGTAGTGCGTCCCATCCTACTGCAACAACATGTACCAGTCCCATTGCCTCCTTCTATGGTTGTCTCTCTATGTGATGGAGATATGTAGCACCTACTGGTCAAGCAAGTTCCACATTTGCATGAAAAAATCAAATATTTTAGTCTTGGGAACATCGAAAACAAAAAAAATTGTAAAACTTTCAAAAACTTAATGGTCAAAGTATCTTACCTAAAGCATCCCATTGCTCACCGTCAAGCGACTCAAGCTCAAGATCATCATAGAAATCCATCCTTGTGTAAGGATAATTATCAATAATGATGAACTATTTACGCAGCCACCCAAAGAAGGTTGGTGAAAAGTTGATCGTTGATGGGCCTGCATGTTGGATCATATGGTTTATCCACCTCCTCATCTGTGGGGTCCTCTTATCGATGGGCTCAAGTAAAATTTTCTGAGGCTACAATAATGGTACCATCTCTAGAACAAAAGAGACTAATACCACACCATAGCCAAAGTTCTTCAACTTCCCTTCCTTTTCTTCAGTAAGTTGTTCCTTCAAATTAACCAAGACACCCTCACTCCAGTTGAATATTGTTGGCTCTAGACACTCTATTCCATACTGCATGTATGATTTTCTTACTGCATGTAGTATTGAGCTACCTACCAATCTTGCAATAATGAACAAGATCGTTCGTAGAGGTAAGTGGGTTAAATCCTTTATGTTGATATTTCCATCCCTAGTAGGAATGGCTAGAGGTCTGCAATAGGTATAGATATAGTCTTTCAGCATCTCACTGTCACTTCTTCCACCTAAAAGAGAGATGGGGGCACCTCGCTTTGACAATCATGTCAGAAAGTAAATATCCTCTACCTGTATCTCGAGTAGATTCTCCCCAAACATGAACGCATGTGCCTAAATATCCCATGAACGGACAATGTATTTAAGCAAATCCATCTATTGCCTCATACCAGGAAGCCAAAAGAATTTCAATAACCCACAATTTTTGAGTGGCTGTGATGAGCCTCATAAATGGGTAATTATATGGGCTCATTTTACCTCCTAACCTAGTCAAATCAACCATTCTCTTAGCTTATTGTATGATTTTTTTAATTATATTTATTCTTATAGAGTAAGTTGAGTTAGTTATGATGTCATGTGGTCTAACATGTATTTAATGCAAATTATTGATGGATTTCGAGGTCAAAGTCAAGGATCCAGTGGTCAAATGGTAGCAATAACTCAAAGTAGATAGAAGAGAGGACTTATAGGAGGGAATCCCCCTCATTTACTACTCCTCAATTTGAATTCCCCTTCATTCAGCTCGGAGTACAAGCAGTCGAATCATGTACTAGAAGGCAACCGAGCAAGTGGAGGATGACTGATAGTTATCTCGAGTTTTGGGAGCCAAGCCTCCCTTATTTTAAGGAAGTTGTTGGTAGCTTTAGATATATATGTAGAGATGCCTAGGGCCTCACTAGGGTTGGATTTTTTCCTATGTAAAGTCTGCTCAAATTTCGAGCTTATTTTTGTGTGACAGTTTCATGTACTTGTTATTTTTTTGATAATAAAGATGGGATCTTTTTTGAGCTAGCACAGAGTTACCTCAGATGGCTAAATCTCTTAGGTTAGGGCCCAATCCAAATAACCAAGCTTCTCTTCAATTGTATTTGTATGCTTTACTTCAGTTGTAGATTAGTTTGTTGTGACATATTTCTTTTATGGTTAAGAATAGGTTACTTTTGATGATTTAGTAGTTTGTTTCCATTTGTGCTTTCTACAGCAGGTTAAGCAGCGATCAGAAAATATTCAAAAGGCTAGAAATAGTGCCTTGGCCTCTCTTCCTCCCTCTAGTACCATGATTTGAGGCAAAGACTCTCTTGCTGCCCCAAAAACACAGATTTTCCTCATTCATAGGACTTCTAGTGTTTGCAGCTCTTTAGTACGTTAATAGTCCAGTTTTGCTTTGATTTAGATCTCCTTCATCATGTTCATTTCCTAATTTGCAATAGTCATCTTTCATTCTTTCCTTTCCTACATTATTCCTTAGCATTTCCTTTCATAGATCATAGTCCAGATCATTTTAATGCAAAACTCTGTTTTTCTAGATGCACTCATTTCATTGCTTGCTTGATCTTCTTGGCTGACTGTCAGTTTCTTTGTAGCAGATCTCTTCCAATAGTAGGAAAACTTGTTAACAATCACACCCCCCATTTGATCCATGCCCTATAGGTCTCCCAAACCTCACCTCAATTCTACCCTAGATTCCTCCATTTTTCATAGAACTTCTTCCTCTCTCCTTGAGCAAATCCAATCATCTTTCTCTTTCTTAGTGATTCATGGTAGACCTCAGGCACCCTAACATCTCATTCCAACCTTCATCCACCTTTTTCACCCACTATCACACCCTCAAAATAGTAGAAATTGCTCTCGGCCTCCTCCTGTAGGCCTCTTGTAGTTTCCCTGTGTCCTCCTATAGCTTTTCCTGTAGGCTTTCTTTTGAAGTCCGAGTGTGGGAAAAGCCTCTAGAAGGCCACCTAAGACCTCCTAGGACCCATCCACACCATCCTACGTCATCCCAAGCTCCAAAACCACCCTCCAATGCCACCTATTCGCTGCCACATTCACACACAATAAATTAGATGCATGTTAAATTCACATAAAAACACATAAAAATGCAAAAATATGTTTTTTTCTTATTTACTTCCAGAAATAGCATGGTTAGATACTATTTACTTCCTTGAGTAGGTAATGGCATTTCTTTCATGATTTTCATAGTGTTTGTGGCAAAAGTAGAATTAGCTTGTTAAGTAGGCTTTACTAGGTTTTGCTTTAGATTCCAGTGTTTCTCTCTTATGCAGTTAGGATAGCATCTATAGAGTAATCTTTCTTTTCTTTCATCATACA
This sequence comes from Pinus taeda, assembly GCA_000404065.3. Lineage (NCBI taxonomy): Eukaryota > Viridiplantae > Streptophyta > Pinopsida > Pinales > Pinaceae > Pinus > Pinus taeda. The sequence goes on from APFE031366680.1 coordinate 23,018, forward strand.
TAGAACTTCTTCTAAAATCTATAGAAGTTGGCTTGAGCTCCTAGTGATCTTGCGTCAACTAGCCAAGTGACAACATACAGTGAGAACTAGTACTTGTGCATAAAGCACCGATGCTTCCAAGTTTGTTACGAACTATCAAATTGATAAAAGTAAAGTTGGAAGCTCAGGAGTTGTAGCATTCTTGCTGCAATACTGGCGCTCACCAGTTTTTTTGGTTCCGTTGCCAGGGAAATGTTAGAGTGTTTTGTGATTACTGTTTTCTTCTATTTCCTATTGCAACATTCTGCTAATAGTTTATTTCAGCAAAAGTAGACTAGTCATTTCTTTTCTTTCAAGTTCTATGTTTCCTTGCTTTCCTTTTCAATTCTGCAAATTTCGATTTCAACAAGTTCATTTTAGCTAGTTGCAATTTGTTTTGTTCAATCAAAATTCCAGTTTCTATAGGACTATCAATGTGGGGAAAAAGAAACAAAAAACCAACCAAAAGGATTTCCTTTCATGCCTCGTAGGAATAGAGATAGCTTGGGAAAGTTTTTGCCCAAAACCCCCACTGGTTTACACAGCCAACCTTCTCTCTTCTTCGGTGGCTGCAATCAAGAAGAACCCTTAGGTGAATAGCCAGACATATTTAAAGAACCTATAGGGGAAGAAGAAGAAGAAACCATTCCTCCAGAGCCAATGGCTGAAAACAAATATGCTAGGGGGAATGGAGAGAGAATAGAGGGTATCTTTCCCATTCGAGAGACCAATGGGGACACCAAAATGAAAAATATAAGTCCTTCAACCCTACCTCGCTTCCATGGCCTGACTACAGAAGATCCTAACACCTTCTTGTTTGAGTTCGTTGTCAGTTGTCAAACTTATGACTATACAGAAGATGAGCAAAAGTTGAAACTGTTCCCTTCTACTCTTAAGGATGCAACATCGCGCTGGTTCATGGGATTACCTGACAATACCATCACAACTTGGTCTTAGATGCAGCAAGCCTTTAACAAAAAATATCGAGACTATTGTAGGTCAAAATATAATAAAGAAGAAATCTTCCGAATGACCATGGGAAGTGATGAGTCCCTATAAGACTACGAAGAGAGGTTCCAACTCGATTACAAAAGGGTCAGGTGTACACTTGACCCTCAGTCTTTGAAGTTGGTCTTGCTCAGGGGAATCTGTGAAGACCTTCTAGACACCCTCCATCTACTGGCTGGGGGAGACATCTACCAACTATCCTATAAGGACATAAAGACTGTTTTTAGAAACTATTCTAGAGCAACCAAAAAGAAAGGTAGGGGGAGTCAACCCATAGCCAATACCTCTTCTTCCAATTCATCCATTAAAGGGGAAATTGGAAGCATGATGGAAGACTTCAAGAGTGAGATGCTGCAGAATTTTTCCATGCAAATGGATACCTTACATATGAAAAGAAAACAAGAGGAAGTGGAGAGGGCTTTGGCCATTTTTTTCCTTAGATGCACCAGGAGGCATCCTAGGAATGAATGCCCATTGAACTCTATAGAGGTTTGTTCAGTCTGTGAAGAAAATAATTCTACAGACAAGTGCCCTTCCTTGCCCAGACTTAAAGCTGTATACGAAGGGGTCGAAGGAGTCACTGAATAGATCTATTACATAAACCAAAGGAGGTCACATGGACCTAGACCATACCAACAAGGGATACAAGGGACATCTCAGGGATACTACAATGCCAACCAAGTCCCCTCCATACCTTCTTGGGGTCCCCCTACTCATCCTTCCTGGTCCACACCACCTCCTTGGTCCTTCACATCTCAATATCATGCCCAACTAGCCACCCATTCATTTCAATCCTATGCTCAGCCGCAACTTTAGTGGAATGCATCCCGTCAGGGGTGGAGGCCCCAATACAACTCTCTTACTGGTCTTCTGCCTCCACCACCTACCCAAACACAACTGTTACCTTCTGCTCCACCAAGGCAACCCCAAATTCCTCCCCAACCAAATCTGAACCTGAACAACAGACAGGCTCCGCAAGTGTATAGTGGGGAACCATCATCCCAACTTATGGTATGGAGATTCAAGAAATCAACTTGTGATCTAGGAAAGTTCTCCCAGATAGCCAGCCTCCACCCAGGGAGGCCAAGGAAGATAAAGAGGAAAGCAAACCTAAAGAAAATCTACCCTTTCCTGAGAGTCTATCCATGATAATCCAGCCTACCCTAGAAGAGACTGAAATCCTGGGAGAATTGAAACATTTATGTGTAAAGATACCACTCATCCAAGCCATAAAAGATGTGCCTATCCACAATAGGTTGATCAAAGAGAAGTGCTTTAGGCATCCAGGAAGGCACAAGAGAGATGCCCCAACCATCAATGTCATAGGACAACTGTTCAACCTGATGTTGGGGCAGATAATTTGTCCACAATATCTGGACCCTAGAAGCCTAGTAGTTGATGTCCACAACAATGGCTCAATGGTCCCACATACCTTGATTGATCTGGAAGTTGCCATTAATGTGATGACAAAGGACATAATGCTCAAACTTAATCTCCAAGACTCCTTGAGGAAGACCATGATAGTGCTGCAGCTAGAAGACCGCTCCACTATGACCCCTGAGGGGATTGTGGAAGATGTGATGGTCTCCATTGATTCTTGGGAGTACCTTGTGGATTTCTTAGTTCTCCAGCCAAAGGCAAAGCTCACTGGGTATCCTCTCATCCTGGGAAGACCCTATTTGGTTATAGCCAATGCCTACATCAGCTACCGAGCTAGGAACATGACCATAAAGAATGGGCACATGTCTAAGAAATTAACCCTATATCCTCCTGCCCAACCCTTGCTAGAACATGATCTACCTCTTTGGTTGGAGGAGGAGGATGAGGATGAAGTTTATTCTGCACCACTTTGTACATTAGAAATCGCCATGGGGGGAAAACCGCAAGATGAGGATGATATGATTGAAAATTTGATTTAGAATCCACCTCCCAGTGTATCACCATTAGAAGACATAGTAAGAGAAACCTAAAACAACCCCTCAACTGATATCTGTGTAGTCAATCCTACTTATCCCCATGTAGAAAATGTAGAATTCGGCCAAAAAGAACATTGAAAATCAATCCATCCCTATCTACTTCCCAGGAGAAGGAGCTAGGCAGCCTGCTGAGAAAACATCTATATGCCTTCGCCTGGAGTTATAAGGAGATGAAGGGAGTGCACCCTTTAGTATGTACTCATCATATATACATCAAGGAACATTGCAAACTAGTCAGGCAACCTCAAAGGAGGATGAACCCAGCACTTAAAGATATTGTTAAGGAAGAATTGCAGAAATTGCTTGATGTAGGATTCATCTATCCCATCTCTGACAATGAATGGGTCTCTCCTTTGGTGCTAGTGCCAAAGAAAAATGGTAAGTGGAGAATCTATGTCAACTATTAGGAATTGAACAGATCCACTAAAAAGGACCATTTTCCTTTACCTTTCATAGATCAAGTGTTAGACGGTCTGGCAGGGAAAAAGTTTTTCTCTTTCCTAGATGGGTTTAGCAGTACAATTAGTTTCAAATCAGCCTAGAAGACCAAGATAAGACACTTTCACTTGTCCTTGGGGTACCTTTGCATACCGGGTCCTTCCTTTTGGTTTTTGAAACACTCCAGCCACTTTCCAAAGAGCAGTATTGAGTATATTTTCTGAACTGGTTCATGATGCAGTAGAAATATACATGGATGATTTTACTCCTTATGGCTCTGACTTTCACGAAGCTTCATCTAACCTAGGAAAAGTTCTAGATAAGCATATTGAGATGAACTTGTCCCTCAGTCCAGAAAAATGCAAATTCCTGATGACTGAAGGGACCGTGCTAGGTCATGCAATATCTCAACAAGGACTGCAGGTGTACCCCAACAAAATTGCCATCATCCAAAGGGCCCCACCTCCTCAAAAGGTGAGAGATGTCAGAAGTTTCCTAGGCTTAGCCGACTATTACAGGAGATTCATTAAAGACTTCAGCAAGATAACCTCTCCTTTTTTTGGCCTCCTAGGCAAAGATGTTGAGTTCATATGGTCAGAAAACTGTTAAGAAGCCTTAGATACCTTGAAGAGCAAGCTAGTGACTGCCCTAATTCTCAGAGGCCCAAATTGGGCCCTGCCATTTCACATTCATACCGATGCCTCAAACAAAGGGATAGGAGCAGCCTTAAGACAAGTTGATAAAAAGTTACCTTATGCCATATACTTTATAAGCAAGAACTTGTCGAAGGCAAAGTTAAAATATACAGTGACCGAGAAGGAACTTCTAGCTGTCATGCATTCCTTAAACAGATTCAGACATTATATCACAGGCTATCAAACCTTTATGCACACTGATCATGCTGCAATTAGGTATTTAATGAACAAACTAGATGTAAATGCTGACATTATTAGATGGTTGCTTTTACTATAGTAGTTTGATCTGACCATTATTGATAAGCCTGGTAAAGAGAATGTTGTTGCTGACTTTTTGTCTAGAGTAAATTTGCCTGCAGGTGAAGAAGGAAGGGTGAATGACCAAATTCTAGATGAACACCTATTTGCTATATTAGTACTCCCTTTATGTTTTGCTGATATAGCAAACTACTTGGTTTTAGCATAGTTCCCACCACACCTGTACTCAAAAGAGAAGAGCGGGATAGTAAGAAAAAGTGCCCCTTTCACCTGGATTGGAGGTAATCTCTTCAAACTTGGTCTAGATCAGATCTTGAGAAGATGTGTTTGGGAGGAGGAAGTCTTTGAAATCCTCCTGACCTGTCATGATGGGCCTTGTGGAGGTCATTTTGTAGCAAAAAGAACTACCTTCAAGATATTGCAAGCAGGCTACTACTAGCCCACTCTTCATCAGGATGTGAGGAGATACACGAGCTAGTGTGATCGGTGTCAAAGGATGGGGAAACCCACTTCGAAGGATGAAATTCCCATGTAGCCTCAAGTGACCTTTGAGCCATTTGAGAAGTGGGGCATGGACTTTGTGGGGCCTATCAACCCCGCTTCAAAGTAGAAGTAGTACATCATTGTGTGCACTGACTACCTGACAAAGTGGGCAGAGACAAAAGCAATCAAAGCAGTGAGAGAGGAAAATGTAGCTGAGTTTTTGAGAGAAAACATATTCTACAAATTTGGGTATCTGAGAGAGTTGGTCACGACCAAGGCAAGCAATTCACTTCCAGCCTGATTGAAGACCTGCTCACACATCATAAGATCAAGCACGGGACTTCCAATCCTTACCATCCACAAACCAATGGGCAAGTGGAGGTCACTAACAGAGAATTGGAAGGGATCCTAACCAAGGTAGTGAGCAGCAACAAAAAAGACTGGGTGGACAGATTAGTTGAGGCCACTTGGGCCTAAAAAACAACATGGAATACCACCACCGGGTTCACACCCTATGAACTGGTCTATGGGAAGAAGGCTTCGCTGTCAATAGAGTTTGAATTCAATACCCTAAGGATGGCAGCTCAGCTAGACCTAGACCTCAGCCATGCACAGAAAGAGAGACTACTTCAACTCAATGGATTGGATGAATACAGATTGCAAGCCCTTCTCCATACAAAGGTAGTTCAGCTTCAGAGAAAGATATAGCATGACAAAAATATCAAGGAGAAACAATTCCAAGAGGGAGATTGGGCACTACTCTATGATTCAAGATACAAAGATTTCAAAGGCAAGTTGAGGACAAGATGGCTGGGACCCTACACTGTGGAGAAATGCAATGACAATGGTTCAGTTCTGATCAGAACCATTGATGATGAAGCCATCCCATGCTTGTCAATGGACATCGGTTGAAAGTTTACAAGAAACCTCTCTCCAGGCGAGAGTTTATTGAATATTTGAATAAAATAGTGATGGTAGTGGAGCATGTCTTAGCTTCCACTTCACCCACTTACTGAAGAAAAGGAAAATAAAAAATAAGGGCTCGAGTGAAAACCTCCATGAGGTGCTTGAGTCCTATAATTGGGTTGAAAACCTCTTCTGAGGCGGCCTAGATCCCTGGGTGAAAACCTCCCTTGTAGGCACCCAGGGTAGGTGATTAAGGTGAAAACCTCTCTGAGGCACCCTAGTTGTTTTCAAAAAATAAAAAAGAAAAAAAAAAAGAGAAGAAAAGAAAAATGTTGTATTGCATTGCAAGTTTGTAGGAGGACTACAGGGAACAGAAGAAGGTGCCAAGGGGACCCTGAAATTTACATCAGCATTCATCTCATCTTCTCCACACCTTCCTCCATCATTTTTGACATCTCTTTCACCCTACTGTACCTTTTTCTTCCAAAACTGTGTTTTCTACAGGAGACTGTTGTAGGATTTACAAAGAGCCAAAAGTGTCGACAGAAGGCTTTTTGAGGGACAAAAAAACTTCATGAGGAACCTATAATCCCTCCTACCATCTTCAAACCTCCTTGCCATCATGTTCAAGCCTTCATCACACCCCAAGCATCATTATTTTTTTCTTCCTGTCCAAGAAAAAACATAGAAAAGCAATTTTTAGGTTTTGAGAAAAAAACAAAAATAAAAAGAGGAAAAGGCACTACTAACCTTACCTGAAGGTTACCTACTATCCCTCCATCATTCATGATACCTATGGCATTATTCTTGAGCTCCAAGCATAGGGAAAATCTGAAGTTTCAAGGGGAGAAGTAGCTACAAGAGCTCCTGTAGGAATTCCTGTAGCAATTGATCCCATAGAAGTCCAGCACCAGCAACAAAAGAGTGCACATTTGCAGGTTGAAAAGGACATGAAGCTCAGATCCAACAAGAGAAGAACATACACAGGCACACAACCACACATCAACAAGCATATACAACATGCATAAAGGGAAATGAAGGCATGCAATAGAGAAAGCCAAAACACCTCACAACAAATACACTCGGATCACAGGTAAGTAACTAATTCACTCCTATATTTTCATTTGTGTAATTAGGAGTCATACGAAAGGAAATGAGATGGTTGAGATTGAGCAAGGGAAAGGTGGCCAGTTAACTTGGCCACCTTAATTTAGTTGACTCCACTTATCCAAGATGTCACCCACACGTGCGCACAGTCAACTCAAGCACAAGATGACAAGGATAGGTAGTGGGAGGAAGTGTGAAGTCTGATGAAATAATGAGGGATGATTACGAGGAGGCTCCATGATGACCAAGCAGGTGGGGACCAATGGTCAGAATATGGCCAACGTACACCTTTCCAGCTCAATACTCATAACCGAAAATAGCCATAAAAAGCAATGAGCACTCCTACCCGCGCATTCTCACCACATTTTCTTCATTTTCTCCTCGTAACTCAGTGACAACAGTCTTCTTGTGCCCCCATAGCCTCATAACCACCACTCTCCATTGATTTCCTCCCTATCTTTTCTCTCGGTGTTTTCTACAGGAGAACCTACAAGAAATCTACAGAAGGGACAACGAGCTTCTAGAGGAGGGGTAGTGAGTCATTTTGAAGGGAGAAACCATGATTGTTGGCATGAATTTCAGTATGGAGAGGTAGGGTTCATGCATGCCCCCTGTTGAATATCTATACATGAAAGAAGTGATCTCAATTTGAGGATGAAATAAGTCTTTAGGAGGGAAGAAAATACATAAAAAAAAATTGTTTATTCAAAAAAACACAGTCTCCTCCGTTTCTCTGTTTTTCTCAAAGTTCTTTGTCTCCACCTCCATATTTGGTTTTGAAAAATAATACAAACAATATGACAGGAGGGTTTATAAGAAAGGAGCCCATTAAGTCCACTAGGCTCCATGCACATCCTCAAGTGGTGGACATATTCACAAGGGAAAATTGGATGAATTTCTTTGAGAAATTTAGAGGGTTTGATGATGAAATTGCCCAAGAATTTTCTCTCTCTCTAGTACCTCACACAAGAACACATGCCAATGTAACCATTAGAGGCCTCTCCATCGAAATAACCCCTGAATTCATTAGTAGGGTCACTACCCTTCCTCTTGGGCTGCCTTGGGCTAAAGATAACCAATTGGCCGGGCTGCCAAGAAGAACGTTTTCCAAAATAATGAAACCCCTGTCAAAGATAAAAATGGAATTATAAGGGCTAGTATACCATATCCATGGGATGAGGTTAACTACCAAGTCATCAAATGCATTTCCTGTGAGGGGAGGCACAACATTGTCTATGGATATCATTTCAGAATCCTCCATTACTTGAGATATGGCATGGATACCACAGCACCTCAAAATCTTAGTATCCCTTACTTTCTCCTTCAATCCCTCATTGACTCCAGTACCAAGGTACAAGCAGGAGATTCAGGGAAGTTGGCTCACCATGGCTTAATCAAAATCCTAGTAGAGGAAGCCCTCCATACCTTTACACTCCCTATAGCATGGGAATTTTTCTGAAATATGATAACTGAGGATGACATAAAGGCATTAACCTATGATGTTAGTCCTATTGGCATTGAGGACGAAGAACAAGAAGGAGGAGAAGATGAAGCTAGTAGTGACATAGCATAGCAAGAAAGGAAGGAGGAAGGAATATAAATAGAGGAGGGAAAAGTTGAAGAGAGAGAAAAAGAGATAGAAGAGGGAGAAAAGGAGGCAGAGAAGGCAGAGCAAGGAGAAGAGTCCCCTGAGACTTTGGGAAGAGAAGCAGCAACTGCCCTCATTGCCCTCAGTACACCAATCAAGCCAAAGCAGAAGAGGAAAAAAAATACCTCCATGTATTTCAGGCAAGGAAGAGCACAAGAATTAAAACAGGCAAACCTCAACCCTCTTCAAAAGTTCCCATTACCATTGAAGATTCACCATCTGCCAAGGTGAATAAATCTCCTTCCATGACACCTCTAACATATGAGAGGGGGACTCCAAGATCTTCTACATGGAGGAGAAAGGCAGTACTACAGGACCCAAAACCAGACCTACAGGAGGCTCAGACAGTCCTACAGGAGACACTGTCCAAACTATAGGAGACCCAAAAGCTTGAGAAAAAGATAGGGGAACAACCAGAGGTGAAAGGGGAAGCACAAGAGCTGCAAGAACCTGACCCCCAGCCTAGTATTACCTCGTATTAAAATTTACTTGAGGGAGGCAGGATAATCCCATAGAAATTTGCAATTCCACTGTTTTTTGAATTGGAGAAAGAAAGAGTGAGAACACATAGGTGGATGCAGATAGCCAAATCCAAAGGAGTTGAGGATGTTGGCCATATGGAAAACAAACTCAGGGAAATGGGTAGAGAACTGAGTTCTCTCAGAGACAGAGAAGCCATTACAAGAAGCCATATTGAAAATGAGAATGAACTACTAAAGTGGCAGCGGCAAGAGAAAGAGACTCAGCTGGCATACATGGCTAGCTTATCCATGGAAGCACTACAATGTAGAACACCAGCCAAATCTTATGGCCTCTATCTGAAGGATCAATGGCTTCAGTTCCAAATAAATACTTTGGCACAAAGAGACACAATGCCTTTCCAAGACTACAGGCAATTCATGGATTTGTGTGACCAAAGCACCTCAGAAGATAAGGCAAAAATGGCAGAGTTCTACTTACACAACATGGCTCTCATAGACATGAATGTGTGGGACCCCACTACCAAGCTAGGGGATCTGCAATTAATGGCCATGGCCTCATGGATGAACAATGAAGAATTGAAGGCAGCAGAAATGAAGAGATTGATAATAAAAGAACAGAATGAACCATTGATGTTAAGAGCTGAGCCATCAAATCCTATGGCACTCATCAGCACACACAACTTGCTTGCTAATGACCCTCAGATTTCCCCTAGATATCTAACCAATCAAGCACAAGCCATTGCACATTTTGAAGATATGCAAAGGCTACTTGGGGATGACTATGTGGATGCATTCATGAGAAGATGGAACACCCTACACCACAGCTTGTAGATCAGAGAATACCATTCCCTAATAAGGCTGAGGGAGACATTGAAAAGAGTGCCAATGTACAAGCACTCCATGCAAAGATTGAAGGTCAACTGGATTGGCCTCAAACTGAGTCCTCCACTCCTATTAGGCATGCTAGAAGGCAGAAGAGAAGAAGAATAGAAGGAGCAGTGGAAAGACATAGACAAAACAGTAGGTTTTTATGGCCAACATAAGCAAACCACATTAGAAGCCTGAGATGCTAGGGAGGCCACCAGGGCCATAAAAGATGAGGAGATTGACTAAGATGCTCAAAGGATGAGCAACACCTTTAGTAGGGGGTGATGATGAGCCTCATAAATGTGTAATTATATGGGCTCATTTTACCTCCTAACCTAGTCAAATCAACCATTCTCTTATCTTATTGTATGATTTTTGTATTATATTTATGCTGAGAGAGTGAGTTGAGTTAGTTATGATGCCATGTGGTCTAACATGTATTTAATGCATATTATTGATGGATTTTGAGGTCAAAGTCAAGGATCCAGTGGTCAAATGGTAGCAATAAATCAAAGTAGACAGAGGAGAGGACTTATAGGAGGGAATCCCCCTCATTTACTACTCCTCACTTCGAATTCCCCTTCATTCAGCTCGGAGTACAAGCAGCCGAATCATGCACTAGAAGGCAGCCGAGCAAGTGGAGGATGGCTGATAGTTATCTCGAGTTTTGGGAGCCAAGCCTCCCTGATTTTAAGGAAGTTTATGGTAGCTTCAGATGTATAAGTAGAGAGGCCTAGGGCCTCACTAGGGTCGGATTTTTACTTATGTAAACTCTACTCAAATTTCGAGCTTATTTTTATGTGACAGTTTCATGTAATCTTATTATTTTTTTTATAATAAAGATGGAATATTTTTTGGGCTAGCATTGAGTTACCTCAGAGGGCTGAAGCTCTTAGGTTAGGGCCCAATCCAAGCAGCCAAGCTTCTCTTCAATTGTATTTGTATGCTTTACTTTAGTTGTAGATTAGTTTGCTATTAGACATATTTATTTTAAGGTTAAGAATAGGTTGCTTTTGATGATTTAGTAGTTTGCTTCCATTTGTGCTTTTTGCAGCAGGTTAAGCAGTGATCCAAAAAGATTCAAAAGGCTAGCAATAGTACCTTAGCCTCTCTTCCTCCCTCTGGTACCATGATTTGAGGCAAAGACTCTCTTGCTAACACAAAAACACAGATTTTCCTCAATCATAGGACTTCTAGTGTTTGCAGCTCTTTAGTAGGTTAATAGTCCAGTTTTGCATTACTTTAGATCTCCTTCATCATGTTCATTTCCTGATTTGTAACAGTCCTCTTTCGTGATTTCCTTTCCTACAACATTCCCCAACATTTCCTTTCATAGATCATAGTTTAGATCATTTTAATGCAAAACTGTGTTTTTCTAGATGCACTCATTTCATTGCTTGCTTGATCTTCTTGGCTGATTGTCAGCTTCTATGTGTAGATCTCTTCTAGTAGTAGGCTAGCTTGTCAGCAATCACACCCTCCATCTGATCCATGCCCAATAGGTCTCCCAAACATCACTTCAATTCTGCCCTAGATTCCTCCATTTTTCATAGAACTTCTTTCTCTCTCCTTGAGAAAATCCAATCATCTTTCTTTCTCCTGGTGATTCATGGTAGACCTTAGGTGCCTTATCACCTCATTCCAACCTTCATCCACCTTTTTCACCCACTCTCACACCCTCAAAATAGCGTAAATTTCTCTCGGCCTCCTCTTGTAGGCCTCTTGTAGTTTCCTTATGTCCTCCTGTAGTTTTTCATGTAGGCTTTCTTTTGAAGGCCAAGTGTGGGAAAAGCCTCTAGAGGACCATTTTAGACCTCCTAGGACCCATCCACACCATCCTACATCATCCCAAACTCCAAAACCACCCTCCAACACCACTTGTTCACTGCCACATTCACACATAATAAATTAGAGGCATGTTAAATTCACATAAAAACACATAAAAATCCAAAAATATGTTTTTTTCTTATTTACTTCCAGAAATAGCATGGTTAGATATTGTTTACTTCCTTGAGTAGGTAATGGCATTTCTTTCTGTTGAAATTTGGTACTGGAGGACAGGTGGTTCCCTAAGGCTTTGATCTTTAGCCTAAGGAAAAGTGTCCAAAAGAATTTAATTTTTCTCCTAGAGTAACTTTATAATTTTTATAAAGTTAAATCTAATTTAAAAGTGACTTTAAGTGATAAAGTTACTAAAGTCTAATTTTAAAATGACTTTAATAAAGTTAATGTAAAATTAGAAAGGAAAAGTGACTTTGGAAATAAATTACTAAGTGGGTCTTTATTAAAGTGGGGTGAGTTAAAAAATAAAAAATGAGATTTAAATGAGCATTTAATCTTAGCCCTAAATCTCAATCTATTTCAGCCATTGGATTTAGAGGTTACCCAAAAGTCACATAGGATTAGATTAAAGGAGGAAAATGAGGCAAGAGGTCTTTCATTCTTTCATGAGCAGATTGAGAGAAGGAGAGCAAGAGAGCAAGGGAGATTTCTGGACAAGGAGGAGAAGGAGACAACAGCTTGGCACACATTCCAAGGTAGCAGTTGAGTAGATTTGTACAGCTGATTCAGCACACAGTGAAAGGCTGATTTTGGCACAATTTTTTAGAAATCCGTACAGCTGATTTGCACAGAAATCGAGGAGCAATTTGTTGCTTTTTTTGCACGCAAATCGAGGTCCATTCAGCACATTTAATGCATGCCGTACAGCAGCATTTAAGGCTAAAAGTGGGCATGAAAATCGAGGAGGCCATACAACATTTATTGTTGTCTCGTTTGCTATAATTTCCAGTTTGCTGTGAGGCACGGGAAAAGAGATAAGTTGTAAATTTTCTTGCTGATTTTTTGCTGAATATTTCTCACTGTAAAAAAGGCATTTTCAGAAATAAAGAAGAGCTCTCGAACTGGTTTTCCCTAAGAGTTGTAAGGGGTTTTCTAGGGTCACATTGACCAAAAATCATTGTGTTCAAATGTGTTAAATGACTGTTTGTACCTGTAGATTTTTATTTCTCCATTTTTCAGCATTCTGTAAAATTTCCAGAATTTGTGTTTTCAGCAAAATTTATTTTTTCAGTTGTTGAATGTATGGATATGGGAAAGGGCATTTAACTATATGGGAGAAATAAGGTGAAACCAAAAACAGGGGTGGGAAATGAGAAATTTATACATGGTATCAGAGCTTGAGTGCTAAAGTGTAGTTTGGGACAACAAGGAGGAAAATTACAGCTTGCTGATTTTTCACTCAGAAAATTCCAACAAGCTGATTTTTCACAAACAACAGTTTTATCTTTACTACAGCAGTGCTATTTTTCAGTTTTAGGACAGCAAGATGTCATTGGGATTGAGGGTGCAGGATAGGCTCGATGGGCATACAAATTACAGCGTTTGGAAGGAGAGAATGCAGAGTATCTTTGAGGAGGCAGAAGTCTGGAATATCATGGTGCATACCACATAGAACCCTGTTGTTGTGCCTACTAATGCTACTCAGTTGGCTAAGTATAATAAAAAGAACAACAAGGGTAAGAGGCTAATTCTAGACGGAGCCAAAGACCATTGCATTCCTCATGTGAGAGGAAAGAGTAATGCCCATGAGATGTGGACAACAATGTCCAATCTCTACCAGAGTACCAATGAGAACCGGAAAATGGTCCTGAAGGAGAAGTTGAAGAACATTAAGATGGGTAATGATAGTGCAACTGGATATCTCACAAAGATTACTAATGTGAGAGATGAGTTGGCAACAATTGGAGAGGCCATTCCACCCACTGAGTTGGTGCGGATTGCAGTGAATGGCCTCCCCCGTTCATGGATGAACTTTGCTGATGGGGTTTGTGCACGTGAGACCCTTCCCACATGGGAGAGGTTTTGGGATGATTGCATTCAGATAGAGATCAAGAAAGGTCAGCTTGGGGCAGCCAAGCCAGTTGAGCAGGATGAGGATGTAGCACTGGTGGCAGGAGGCAAGAAAGGCAAAGGGAAGAACCAGGCTTCCACAAGCAGTGGTGGGGGCAAAGGCAAAGGTAAAGGTAAACAGGTAAACACACAGAAGGACTATTCCAAGGTGAAATGTTGGAATTGTCAAAAGATGGGACACTATGCAGTTGTGTGTCCGGAGAAGAAGAAGAAGAAGGGAAAGGACCAGAGTTTGGCAGCATCAGCAGAGATTGAGGACTTTGCAGGTCGTTTTGACCGGGAGTTTGCATTCACTATGTGTGAGTCCTCTAGTGCAGGATCACCTGCCATACAGGTTCAGAGGGAGCAGGCTTTTCCCTCGATTAGCGGAACATCTACAGGTATCTGGTATGTAGACAGTGGGGCTTCACGTCATATGACAGGAGTCCCTGAGTACTTCTCGGAGCTTTGCTTTCAGAGAGTGGCACTGATATTGAGGTAGTACTCGGTGATGACAGAGTTGTTAGAGCAGTCGGGGTGGGAACAGTGACATTTCAGAGGGAGTCCAAACTCCCTTGAAAGTGACAGAGGTTCTTTATGTGCCAGGGATGAGGAAGAACCTCATATCTGTCTCAGCTTTGGAGGACAGAGGATATGAGGTACTGTTCAGGGGAGGACATGTGTTGATGTATCCCAGGGGTGCTCCAGCTGAGTCAGCTAGAGTGATAGGGTACGCCATGCAAAGGTGTACAGGTTTTCATTCCAGCCCTTTTTGGCATTGAGTAGTAGTACCGACAGCAGAGCTAGCAGTTCTGAGCAGTGTGAGATTTGGCACCGCAGGATGGGACATATGTATCATGGAGCCTTGAGGACCTTGCGGGAGATCACTACAGGTATGCCAGATTTCAGTACTGATCACTTTGATACTTGTAGAGGATGTGCTATGGGCAAGTTTGCCAAATCCCTTTTTCCCAGCAGTGACAACAGAGCGACTGGGATACTTGATTTGATTCATTCTGATGTGAGCGGTCGGATGTCTCATGTTTCCTTGAGTGGATATGAGTACTATGTTTTATTCATTGATGATCACTCTAGGAGGACCTAGATTTATTTCTTGAAGATCAAGAGTGAGGTCTTCAAGCGGTTTCAGGAGTTTAGAGCTCTTGTGGAGACACAGACAGGTCGGAAGATCAAGTCCCTGAGGTCGGACAATGGGGGAGAGTACACCCTTGGAGAGTTTGTTGATTATTGTGTGGAGGCAGGCATTAGGAGGGAGTTCATTGTTCCTTACAACCCCAGCAGAACAGGGTTGCGGAGAGGAAGAACAGATCCATCGTAGGGGCTGCCAAAGCCATGTTACATGATCAGGGGTTGCCATTGTTCTTGTGGGCAGAGGCCTGCAACACAGTTGTTTACTTGCAAAACAGGAATCCGCATCGTGCCTTGGGGCACATGACTCCGGAGGAGGCTTTCTCTGGAAAGAAGCCTGATATTGGTCATCTTCATATCTTTGGATGCATTACATACTCCTACATACCCAAGGAGAAGAGGACCAAACTAGAGCCCACCGCAGAGAAGGGTATCTTTGTGGCTACAGTGAGACCTCAAAGACCTTTCGGATTTACATTCCTGCACAGAGGAAAGTTGTTGTCAGGCGGGATGTGAAGTTTGAGGAGGATAGGGCCTTTAGGAGGTCACAAGAGTTAGAGTATCTTGATCAGCCAGACCCTCAGCAACAATTGAGTCAATCGCAGGGATCCAGTGGGCAAGGATCAGGAGGATCCGGAGGTACATCTATGAGGATGTCAGGTCTGTCAGTGAGCAGTGGCTCGCCAAGCCAGAGGGGGGGTGCTCCGGGATTCACAGAGCAGTTCACTAGGGAGTCCACTGATGGACAGTTCACACGGTACCTCAGCTTCTACAGGTTCAGGTGCAGGCAGGAGGACAGCAGACAGGAAGTCAGGAGTTCAGGCTACTGATGGTGATGAGGAGGAGGAGTTTCATTCTCCCATGGGAGAAGCATGCTCAGGGAAGAGGAAGCCCAAGTGGCTTCAGAACACCTTGAGAGATGCCACATCTGTTGCTAAGCCTAAGAGGCCGGTCAGAGAGAGTAGACCACCTGAGAGGTTTTGTAGCTATATGGCAATGGCTACCAGCATCCTTGACTCTGAGCACGCTTGACCTTGGCACGCTTTTCTAGGCAGTCCGTACAGCAGCAGTTAAGGCTGAAATTTGGGCACAAAAATCGAGGATGTCGTACAACAGTTATTGTTGTTCTGTTTTGCTGTTTGCAAGTTTTTCCAGTTGGCTGTGAGGCACAGAAAACGAGATAAGTTGTAAAGTTTGCTTGCTGATTTTTCGTTGAATATTTTTCTCACTGTAAAAAGCATTTTCCAAAAATAAGAAGCTTTCGAACTGGTTTTCCCCAAGAGTTGTAGGGGGTTTTTCCAGGGTCACCTTGACCAAAAATCACTGTATTTAAATGTGTTGAATGGCTGTTTGTATGTGCTGATATTTATTTCTGCATTTTCCAACGTTCTGTAATATTTCCAGAATTTGTGTTTTCAGCAAAATTTATTTTCCAGTTGTTGAATGTATGGATATGGGAAAGAGCAATTAACTATTTTGGAGAAATAAGGTGAAGCTGAAAACCGGGGTGGGAAATGAGAAATTTCTACAACTTCAAAATTGATGAGAATCGAGATGTTCTAACTTGTGGACCTGTGGTTGATGAAAAATATAACTACTAGATGATTGATGTTATATGGTTTATTGATTAATCCATGCTTTTATGCTTTTTATAACTAATTCATCATTCTACATGCTTTTGTTGACATATATGCATCAAAACATATAAAAAATATATATATTATATAAAAATCACTCCCAAATTTGCTCCCGACTTAGAAGCTTGTGAAAATTGTTGCTCCCCGCTCTGGCTTCCAAGCAGCCTTGCCCTATCTCGTCCCTTGCTGCCTCAGGAGCAATTCGTCCTTCAACACAAGCTCAGAGGGGTAAGTTGCAGCCTCCCTAAATTCTCATGCAAGTACAGTTTGTAGCCCTTGCTGCCACAAAGGGGGATCAACTGCCAATTCCGCTTTCAAATCCGTGTGTTGTTGATTTGGAACAAGATTGTTATCACAGGTGTTTGACACTGTAATATTGCCGTAGGTTATCCTAACAAGCCACAGGAGTACCCGCCATAAAAACCCTTGATCCACAGAAGACCTTCACTACCTTAGTTTATGCCACAAAAAATAAAGGATGTCCTTTCAAGCCAAAATCCCACAAAATTCTCCCTTGCTAACCAGAAAGCAGCTGAGAAGTGCCTCAGGGAATTATGTGAGACAGATGAGAGAGAGAGAGAGGGGATTGGCTATGGTGGAATCATCACCACCAAAACCAATCAAGGAAATAGGGGTCTTAAAACCCTCAGAGCCTCAGCTCACAAAACAGAAATATCCAATCAACATGATGAAAATAAAGATTCTCCTCTCTCTTATTTATAGACTCTCTTTGGGGTCTCTTCTCATTATTTTAATTTGGGGGGTTACAAGTTTCCCTCCACTTAGCCCCAATTGTGGCTTCCTTAACAAGTTTTTCCCCAATTACCCAATTTACCTAATGTTGCTCCAAAAGCATTGGATAATGGATTCCCCCCTTTATCATTGACTATAACCTGGGGTTGGATAGGCTAATTTGTCCTCCCTTGGGCAATTAATTAGTCGGGAACATTACACACATAAGGCAATTTTGGATAGGCTCATGGGGGAGTCAGGGGTGTGTGTGCATGTGCATACAGAGTCATCATATATGAATACTTTAGTATATAAAAATAAAAACAAACTTGGTTTTCCTGTATACATATATCATAAATATATTGCAAGAAACAGTTTAATTTTGTGTGAGATAACGATTGAAACTGTGTCTATTTAATTAATATTGTTATTTTATTGTTTTCTCTAGGATTTCTTATATCTGTTGAGATCCTCTCAAGTACTTGGTAGTGAGTATTTCCTTAACAACAAAAATAATACTCCAATTTTAAGGTCACGGATAAATAGTAAAAAACATTGTAACCAGTGGCTAAAAACAATAATTTCCTACCAATAGAAAATTACCAAAATATCTCAAAATTGGAAAGTACCCTTTTGAAACAATCTCCCCCCTATAAATGCTCCAATTGTTGCATGCAACATATATGTATGGAACATCTGATAAAATTTAGAATCGCCATCTGAAATGAAATCTCGTGTAGAAGAATAAAACATGCTGTCCTCCATGTCAAAGTCAAAATCTCTGAAAAATAAAACTGGACCTGATCTCTACCTCTGGAACCAAGATATGTACTCACAAACATTCTAAAGTCTAGCAACAAATATGCTTAGGAAAATTCAATGTTATCGACACATAAAGTTATGAATATTGACAAAAATACAGTTAACTAAATTAGAGTACTAATTACCAGATAAAAACCAAGCTTTGCAAAGGCCTATCATTCACCTTCTTAACTTTCTGAAACTTTTGCCTGTTATCAGCCATCAGTTGTTCTCTCATCTGCAGGAAGAAACAAAGGCATGTCCTATGGAAGTTAATATACATATTTTATGAACCATAGATAAGAGCCTTCAGATATTCCCCAAATTAAAAGGTGCAATAAAATAATATATTTTATCATGATACAAGTATATCAAACCTGAACAAGAAGATCGAGTTGCATGGACGGGGGCAGAACTGCCAAGACAGATGGATCTACTTTCCCTTGCATGACTGGCTGCAAAATTCATTTGGAAGATATTAGCACTGTCAAAAGCTTTCAAAAAAAATGTAACTATTCTTGAGCATCTCCTGTATCTTCCACCCACTTTATGCGTAAAATGTCAGAAATTGGTGCCCAAATGATTTCAAACAAAACTCTCCTAGGGAGAACCAATTTGAAAGAAACTGGAGATCTTCTCCAAAAAACGGAAAGATAAGAGTAAACATAACAGCATAAAATTAACAAAAAAGGGTCAACAAAATAAAACATCCCAATGTATGCACATTCTTAATTAAGAGATGCTTAATATAAAACATGACCACCAACTGACAGAACCCTTTCAAACTGCAAGTACAATGATACTAACATCAGTATGCTTCTCTAGCATCATAGCATTTTGAAATGAACAGTGAGGTGAACTTGAACCTACTTTCAAACATACACTTTACAACTATGAAAAAATTAGTACTTGCACGAAATTTTGTCAAGTTAAACTAATATATGTATATAGAGTGGAAAATCCAGTTATTTTAACATGTGAACTTCTGAATATTTCATGTTTTAACTATTTTCTTCATATTCTGATTTACTGATGAATTTAGTTAAATTGCTGCCAAGTTCACTCTCCAATTTCGTTATTATGCCATTTCTGAGTCGTCGTAAAGTCATGCTAACTTTGATATCCTCAATTCCAAAATGCTCAAGACTAAATTTTGGAGATCATTACTATAAATTAATTGGTAAGGATTACAAGAGCAAATGCCAACAAGGGTAATCCTTGCAAAGCAAGATGAATTTCAAAATGAGCAGAGCATGTGAAGTCAAAGAATTAAAGAATTCTAGGGCTTCCTTGGAGTGATAACTAGATCCAAATAAGCTACGGAAAATAAATTAACCTAACCTAAAGTTTGAGATCTAGGTCCTGAAATTTACAGATGATTAAGGGAAAGAAAAAGCTATCTCTATACTTGGAAGAAAGGTTTAGCTCAACAAGGGAGACTGAAGCAAATACCAAATAAACTAACTTAGCTGCTAGCACATGAACATTTATCCCATGGAACATAATACTAAGATAAAGAAAATAAACTAACTTACTTCACCATGCATCATCCAAGATCCATCATAAATATCCTTGAGACCACATCACATCACAATTCCGGAAAAGAGAAGTAACTCAACTTATCCATCCATAACCAAGTTTAAGAGAGAAAAATCACAGAAATTTCAGGCCTCCTTAAGGGTTTCTTCCACAAATCCAACATGAGAAAATGAGAGTAAGTGCGCCTCTCTCTCTATATATATAGTAGGTGTTCAACATCCCTCACAATAAAATATTAATTTTCTAGACTAAAATCCCTATTATAGCCTAAGGAAGGTCAAAATGCCCTCTTTAACAATTAACTAATAAATTTAGGGGCATTCATATCACTTGTATAAAAAGACACAAGCCCAAAAGGGCAACCCTTCTTCAATAAATGGGGGACAAAAAGGACGTTAGTACAGCATCCAGCCTCCAAAGACCCAGCATCAACACTTCCTAAGGAACAGGAAGCACTACTCTCTTATAGGTCATCAACCTCTGTATGTGTGTCTCTCCCAACATCCAAGATTGAAGAAAAGAAACTCAAATATAAAAGAGTTGGAAGAAAATTTAGTATTAAGAGTGTGTCACGGTCTCCAAGAAGTGGGTTGCTATTGAGGTCTGTATATGATAGTATTCCAGTTACACTTGATAAGAAGCATAAGAAGTAGAACCCTGATATGATAGTGTTCCTGTTACACATTTAGTATGGGCCAGTATTTCTATAATCGATAACTATTGGTCAGTGACTTAGTGTTGACTTTGCCATAGCAGATCAGTGACCCAGTATACATTGACCTTGTTGCAGTTGCAGTATTCTTGTCAACATTAATTTTGTTATATAACAGAGATCCACATTCACTTCTCAGTTTACATATTTATATAGAAAAGAACTTTGAGCATTCTTATCGAATTCCCTGCCCTGTTTTGAGAGAGGTTTGATCACTAGCTTTAAGGCAAGATAGCACAACAGAAATCCTCATATGGTCTATCTGATGGTATATATAAATGATCTCTCTCTCTGGTGATATAACTCTTCTGACCTTCGCATGGGTCAGTATATTAACTTCGCAAAGCTCAGATGGGACAGTCTGTTGACTTCAGAAAGCAAAGTTTGATTATGGACTGCACTGCATATTTAGCTCAGGAACAGTCCTTCGCACATCACAGTTCCAACTCATATGAATTCATATCTCTCTCTGTTTGGATAGGGACCTTGCTCTCCTGGTTCCGACACTTCAAAGCCTTGATTGAAAACCAATTCGAAAAGAAAATCAAGATATTGAGGATTGATAATGGGACCAAGTACGAATCCAATGAATTCCAAGATTATTGCAGAGAAGTTGGCATTAAGAGAGAGACTGCAACACCATACACTCCTGAGCAGAATGGTGTGGCTGAAAGGAAGAATCACTATATTGTAGAAGCAGCTCGTGCCATGCTTCATGATCAAGGCCCTCCGAAGTTCCTATGGGCTGAAGCTGCAAATACCATCATGCATGTTCAAGATCGATGCCCTCATCAAGCATTGGACTCCAAGACTCCCGAACAAATGTTCACTGTTGAGATAAGTCATGATGTCACCTTCAACGAAGATATGGCCCTCAGGAACATCAACAACCTTCCTATCCTAAGGAAGGACAAAGAAACTGACACTGGAAATCAAGGTGGAAAAGAGTACAAAATGAAGCCTAATGTTGATGAACCAATGGATCCTATTGATCCTCCTCCTCATGAGCCCTCCTCCTCCAAAAGGAGACCATCATGGCTTAGGGAGATTCTCGAAGATGCTGAGAGGCACATTGCACCAAGGGGGACTTTACATGAAAGCAAAGTCAAACAGGAATCAAGGATATTTGATCGCCATGAGCCTTCATCATTAAAAATGAGCCTTCATCATTCGAAGAAGCCGTGAAGCAACAAGTATGGAAGGATGCTATGAATGAAGAATACAAGTCAATTATGAAGAATGATGTCTGGGATGTGGTCCCTAGATCCCAAGACAAATCGGTTGTCACCCCCAAGTGGCTCTATAAAATCAAGCATGGAGTTGATGGAAGCGTAGAAAAGTTCAAGGCTCACTTTGTTGCTCGAGGCTTCTCTCAAAAGGAAGGTGTATATTATGATGAGATATTTGCACCTATTTACCGATACACCACCATCCGCTCGATCATAGCCCTTGCTGCCTCGCAAGGATGGAACCTACATCAGATGGATGTCAAGATCGCTTTCTTGCATGGTTCAATCAAACAGGAAGTCTACGTGGAGCAACCCGAGGGATTTGAGGTGCATGATCGGGAATCTCATGTATGCAGGTTAAAGAAAGCTCTCTATGGGTTGAAGCAAGCACCCCGGGCTTGGTATGAGAGGATCGATAGCTATTTGATGAAGCTAGGATTCACTAAAAGTGAAGCCAATCCAAACCCTTACTTTAAGGTTGAGAATGATAAACCTCTCATTTTGGTACTTTATGTGGATGACCTCTTTCTGACAGGTGCAGACCCTCTCGTTCACAAATGTAAGAGGGAGTTGGCTTCTGAATTTGAGATGAAGGACCTAGGACCAATGCACTATTTCCTAGGGTTGGAAGTCTAGCAAAAGCCAGGTGAAATTTTCCTCTCTCAAGTAAAATATGTTGTGAAGATATTGGAAATATTTGGGATGGTGGACTGCAAGCCTGTGACTACCACGATGAAACTTAACTTTAAGAAGTTATGCGGTAGTGGTGTTGGACCTGAATTGGCAAATGCTTCTGAGTATCGTCAACTCATAAGAGCACTGATCTTCTTGGTGAACTCCCGTCCGAACATATGTTTTGCAGTTAACACATTGAGCCAATATATGGTTGAGCCTCATCATATACATTGGATTGGTGCCAAGAATCTTCTGAGATATCTTCGGGGCACAATCACTCAAGGACTGAGATACACTGCCGGAGATGTGAAGTTGCATGGTTATTCTGATGTTGATTGGGCTGGCAGTGTGGTGGATCGCAAAAGCACTTCTGGATGTTGTTTCCTTTGGGTTCTGCTTCAATATCCTGGATGAGTAGGAAGCAAAAATCGGTTGCCTTCAGCACCGCCGAGGCCGAATACATAGCTACTAGTATGGCCTCCTGTGAAGCTATCTAGTTGAGGAAGCTCTTCAGTGAGTTGTTTAGACATGTGATGGATACCACCGTGATCCTCTGTGACAACCAGAGTGGGATCTG
The DNA here is from genome assembly GCA_000404065.3 of Pinus taeda. Taxonomy (NCBI): domain Eukaryota; kingdom Viridiplantae; phylum Streptophyta; class Pinopsida; order Pinales; family Pinaceae; genus Pinus; species Pinus taeda. The sequence goes on from APFE031366680.1 coordinate 45,846, forward strand.
ATTATCAAAGAATCTCATGTTTCATGATCGCTCCAAGCATATAGATATTTGGTACCACTTTATCTGGGATACGGTACAACGAGGAGCAATAAGGCTCCATCACATTGGGACTGATGAGCAGGTCGTCGATATTCTGACAAAGCCCCTTGGGAAGGTCAGGTTCTTGGCCTTCCGAGAACGACTTGGAGTCGTGGAGAGACCCTCTTATGAGGGTCGTCTATTAGATGGACATTGAGCTCTGGGAGCTCCGGGGGGCTTGGGGTACTTCTTGGAGCGATGAGAAACCATAGGATGAGTGGTTCAGCCTTCCCCTAGTGGTTTGTTGTGTACAGGGTGAGTGGTTCAGCCTTCCACTGCGATACCCCTTGGCGACATGTAGGCAGGATGAGTGGTTCATCCTTCTTCTGCTGAGACATCCTACCCATGCAGTCTAGGACTCATGGGAAGTACCTCTCATCTGGCCAATGAGAAGGAAAATGAGGATAGGGACCATAGTACTACCGATGGACGCATCGTGTACTACCGTACTCCCTATGCTAAGATGACCGATATTGATCTGGGATCAATTGGGACTGACTTCGGGTCAGAAAGAGTGGTATGAGACACTCTCTTAAGTTGGAACTGACTTCGGGTCAATAAGAGTGGTATGACACATTCTCCTTTGATTGGGACTGACTTCGGGTCAATAGAGAATGGTATGATACATTCTCGATCACTTCTTCTTATTCATAGTTCAACAAAGCAGAGCAGTGCATTGATGGCAGAGATAGTACAGATTGGCATATGGATTAGCAGATGGATTTCTCCCTAGTTGAGAGGGAATGTTAAAATTGGCAACTAGCGCCAACTCCACATGGGTCATCTTATTTATGACAACCAATATTTTTCTTGGATTCCTCTCTCCGAGAGGTGTAGGATTGATCTAAAGATCATCCGATTCTGACATGTACAAATGAAGTTATGAATTTATTTTGATTATGGTCACATTGTCAAGGTCGGCCAGCAAACTTATGTAGGCTCAAAAGCCCAACAGTGACGTCTATTCATCCTCAACGTTGCATATAAATAAATGGTGACTTAGCCTAATTTGGACACACTCATCTTCACACTTCTCTCTCTCTCTCTCCTCATTGATTGGGTACGGATTTTTGGGCCTCTCTCTCTCCACACGTCCGAAATTTCAGGAGAGCGAAATTTCAGGACGCCGAAATTTCAGGAGAGCAAAATTTCAAGAGACCAAATTTCTGGGTTTGTCTGACTAGACATTGACTGAGCTGAATTTGATTATTTTGAGGGTTGTTTTATCTTGTTGTTTGGAGGCTGAAGTTGACCAATTTTTTGAGGGTCAAATCTGCCTTGTTGACCAGCGTTGACTTTTCCGGTTAGGGCTGTTTTGCTATTGTTATAAATTATCAGATTTGTAAATTGCACTATCTCTCTCTACTAAACTATTGAAGACTAAAAGAAGATTTGATCAAGGGTTTCCCCACATTGGGGTTTGTCCCTGGCTGGTGCCACATCTTGTGTCCTCTTCTCTTGGCTTGTCTTCTACTGTTTATGTTTATGTTCTATTTGCATTTTGCTATCATGCTGATGTGATTGCTAATTTGAATATTGATATTGGGCTAATAATGAAATTGAAGTAAAATTGCTCTAAATCATATAACATACCATTGTTGCCTAAAATTAACAAAGGAGGAGAAGGACTAGGCAGTTGCATCAGCATCAACTGAGATTGATGACTTTACGAAGAAAGTTGAGAAAGATTTTTCTCTTGCTTCCTATACCTTGAATAGTAGTAATGTTGTGTATGAGTATAGTGGGTTATGGCTAGTGCACAATAGAGCATCCAGTCACATGATGGGGATGAGGTCAGTGTTCTGCAGTGTTTCAGAGACAGACTTAGACTACCATGTGAGTTGTGAAGCTAGCACCACGCATGCAGTGAAGGGGATTGGATGTGTCCGATTCCAACTAGAGTCAGTTGGATCCTGGAGGTGACAAGGATGTTATTTGTTCAAGGATTGATAGTACATGTACTCTCAGTATCAACCTTGTAGGATGTTGGATATAGAATTTTGTTCCAGGATAGACATGTGCTTCTATATTCAGAGGGAGCGACCTTGGATGCAGCTGTAGTGCATGACATCAAACAGGGGCAGTCATACAAGTTGTTGGGACAGCCTGTGGGTATATCCAAGGGGATCTTCGATACAGGATTAGTTTCAATTGCAAATATGGAGCAAGTAGTGAGGAAGAGTGATTTTACAGTTACTGCGAAGAACCTTAGCTAATATGATATGACCTTGTTAGACGCTCAGGAGCAGGATCCTAGGAGCATTGTTGAAAGAAACAGATCTTCAGAATAGATTCTAAAGCAGGTAGCAAGGAAGTCTTGTAGTTTAGAGGGAGCAGCTACAGCAGGGGATAACATGGTGGGAGACAAATCCAGGTGGAGGAGGTTCTTCCATAAGTAACTCCCTCGCTAAGAGGGAGTGTTGAGTTTTGTAGCTCGGAAGGTACTTCTAGCCTTGTGTCTTGACTAGAAGGACCATGATTTGCCTCTTTAGGAGCTTGCATGTGACATGCAAGTGGTGCGAGTGAGTTGCACGCATGCAGATGCGTTGCATGTGACATGCCTGAGATGTGCATGTAAAGCAAGCTAAATTTATAACTTGTACTTGAGTTAAAGTAAAGAAAGCTAAAGAAAGGAAAGTTAACTAAAGTCACTTACCTTCAGTTAACTTGACGAGCTAATTTTGGTCGTCAATCTTAGCTTATGAAAGTTATAAATTGAGCCTAAGTGTTGAGGCTAAGACAAATTAGCATCACAATATTGAGAGAGGCTTCCCAGTGAGCGTGTGCTAGGTCCGAGAGAGTGTAGAGAGGCTGGTGATCAGTTTTGTATTTTCTCAGTTGGGCCATTATCCCAAGATGGGATACCAAGTAAGCTTTATGATTAATTTATTAATGAAGAACTGTTGATCGGGCAGAAATTTGTTTAAGTGTATGTGCTATAGATCGAGTAATTTGCTTCCGCTAAATATTTTTTGTGTTAGAAACTTAGCCATGTATTTGTTCAGTTAATAATTGCTGGGAACCAAATATCGGGTGTTGGGTTCAGGAAATTCTAACATTCTGCAATAACACTCCGTGTTGGCAAGGATTGGCCATTGGACTACAGTTTAGAGATAAACCTCCTACTACATGGTTTATAACACTGTAGCTGCTATATGGTTGATGTTCTCTAGTTCAACTTCATTTCATATTCTTCTTCATGCTATCTAATTATTTTAAACTGCCAAATGATATTGAAATTTGTACTAAATGGTTGTTGCTCTAAGTCTAACCTACTATGAATCATAGTTCTATGTTTCTAACTTGTTAAGAATGTGGTATATGTCTATTCTATTTGATGACAGGTCCATTCTTCCTATACAATGCGCTATGCAGAGTCTGAACATTCTCGACAGTCTTGTCCAACTTAAAGCTGAAAAGTCTATTAGGAGAAATGAGGCACAGCTCATAGACAACTGTGGTAGTCAGATTTACATTGATGGAGCCAGCTCAAAGGATCCCACAGACCTGTGGAGCAGGGCGGTACAGTTCATCTGTCAGATTCTTGTTGGTAAAATCTAAAGCAGGTCTGGGTAGGGGGGCTAACAATTCTGCAGAGCTTTTGGCTCTGAAGTTTGCTCTTATGTTAGCAATTGAAAAACAGTACTCACAAAATCCAAGTGTTTGGAAATTCACAAGTGGTGATTACGTGGATGGAGGGTACTTTTTCTTGTGGAAAAATTCCTTGTGCATCCTATTTTGACAAGATTCTAGTTTTAAAATCAGCTTTCCTCTCCATATCTTTTGGGCATAGCTACAGAGAGGAATAAACAGGTTGATGGTTTATGAAAAGGTTTGCTGTTGGAATCTGGTAGCCTGCAGATTTTGGAGGAGGCAAATGGCCATGCCTCAGAATATTAGCATCCTCCTTTCTATTAGTTCTGTTTTTGTTGGACATATAGATGATATTGTATACTGTCTTTGCACTCTCTGGAGTAAGTACGTAAATTTATTAATGTCCAACTGAGGACCACAAAAGTATGTCTATGGGACTAAAGAAGTACAGTCATATGACTACATTGTGGGAGTGCAAGCGCATCTCCTAAAAAAAGTTGCTAAAAATAACATACTGAGAGAAAGAAACCAGAGGTAGTGCTGCCACGACATGTATATAGGAGACCATGGTATAACACAAAATACTCAATAGTCTACGGCACATACAAAATAATAATGGCCTGCTAAAGGAATGAGTGAGTGAGATGGTAAGGTCTGGCAATTGAGCTAAAGATGTCAGGGGCTCCTCAGTCTAATGACCAATGGCGAGGGAGGTGAACTAGGTATCAGTTCGCTGTTGAAGTCCACTGGGGCCAGCAGTGGATCCAACTGTATAATCCTAGGGGGGATGTAATTGTATGAGTGACGGATACTCCTAGCATCCAAGGTCGAAAAGAAAAAACTTTGAATAGGTCTCTGGCCACTGCTATGGGACTGGGAAGTAGTCGGACATGTCAGGAGTGCCCAGCTCTGGCATTGTCTAGAGCTGGTCCCTTTGGTGCTCTGAGAACCTCTGAACTGATGTATGGTTCGGCATCGTCGAAATGATCTGAATGGTATCTGTCGATCTCCCCAAGGGGAAGGCTGAGAAGAGACCCGAGATCTCAGCCTTCTATTGTCTGGAGCATTTTGAACCTCTGCCTGTCACTTGTGGACCTAGTCTGACAAATCCAAATGAAAGTATGAAGTGATTGTCCTGGTGATCCCAGGGCGAGGCATGGGATAATTTTAATTAAGAATATATATGATGTTTTGGAACGTTTCCATTTTTGGATCTCCCGTCTTGTTAAAAACTTATATAAGATCTGCTTTGAGAAAAATCCTCTTTCTGAAGAGAATGCAGATGTCCGAGTTTAATTTTGGAGCTGCTTATAGCTGGACTGTTTAGCCTATGACTAGAAGAATCTATCTAGGTTCTTGGGAGAGACCTGTTGTCTTCTTTACGTATATTATGAAATGCTACTTAGCATCTGCATAATGTAACTTCTTTTTTTATTAATGAATTTATGATTTATTTTCCACAAAAAAAATGTCATATGTCTACTAATCGCAATCAAATCTATTTATGTCTCTAATTTGGCCTTCTGCATCTTTCTTTTTATATATGCATTATAATATATAAAAATCCGTATGCTCTTGGCACTGCTTCACTCCTGGGATTTTCTTAGGAACCATCAATTCATCATTCACTCCTAGCCTCTGGAAACATCAGTACTTTCATATATGTCATGTCCAACCATATGCTATCCAAAATTTTCTCAACATTTTGATGTATCCATATCCTAGTAGCATAGGTTTTGTACGAAACTTTCATCTCTATCAAATACTTCAACATTATTGTATCGTACATGTATGCATATATGCAATTAGATAGTTCAAGCAGCTGACCCACTTACCTAAGCTATAAGGTACACAATAACCTGCTCACGTAAGTTATCCTTACCTTGACAAAGAAATAGATCAACTAAACTAATTGTGACAAAAAATGAGAACTTAAAGAAAAATAAATAAATAATCCACTCCTAGATGAGAAAGACCAACACACTCAATTGTTGATTCCATCCATTCATGTAGAGGTGCATAAGTTGCATGTCAAAGCAGTTAAATGACTCCATATGAATTTAACTGCTTACTATTCTTGACAATTAATACCAACCAAATGACCAAACCTTTATTGCCTGGTTTCAAAACTTAAATCTTACAGATGAGGACATAAAGTTTCTTACAAGAATCATCTCATCACTTTCATCCATATCCTCACTTTCATCACTGTGGATTTCCTCCACTGATGTAGAAGCTTCTATTTCAAGTTGGCCTTCTGCCGCAAGTGAAGCTGCCAATCTGTCAAAAAGAAAAAAGAAAAAAGAAAAAAATGTGAGACATCTGTTTGCCTCCTTTTTTCCTGAGTATTAGCTTTCAACAAAAAAGAAAAATAAATGATTTGTAAAAACAATCCTCCTATTTAAAATAACAAATATAAGAAAAACCGAGACATGTAAATACTGACATGTAGCTTCTTGCAACAAAAAATTGTCAGGAAAATATTAAGCACAAAAGCAACTTTTGCAACCAAAAGCTGCACCCCTGATCAAGAAACAAATATAATCAAAACTAAGTCCATCTGTCTGTGATCTAGCAGCATGTTGGAGAGCCTGTAGCCAGGTTGACCCAAGTCCTTGACAGTGGGAAAAATGAATAACCCACATGACAGTTTACAACATGCACACTTACAGCACGGTAATGGAAAAAACTCTTGCAAGGGAGATCACTGGAACAACAGAATACATGCAAGCACATACGTATGCAGACACAAAGGCAATTCAGATGTGCATTCGTAGGCGCAGCCAGAGATCCATTAGGAATTTCTTTCTTTTGACCTCAGATGCTAGGAGTATTCCTCACTCATACATATACCCCAGGATCATACAGCCAGGCTCTCCAAGGGTTCTAGGAACTCCAACAGCGAGCCATGCCCACTTCACCTCCCATGCCTTCAGCCATCAGACTCGGGAAACTCACTTAGTGTTTTGAAACACCATCCCTCTGTCACGGTTTTATACATATGTTCTGATGATATTCTAATGTAGGTTTCCTGTCCTTCTATTTTTTTTCAGCATTTTCTAGGAGATGCACTTGCACTTCCACATTGCATTCATACTAGTTGTACTCTTCAGTCCCACTGACTTACTATTGTCGTCACTTGTCAGACGCTCATAAATTATCTTATCTTATAGCATGTCGAAGAAATTTATGTTCAAGGCAGAAATCTGTCCATAGTAAATGGCATAAGCAGACCATCAGTGCAGACAATGCTCTTCAAATCATCTAGGCAGCAAACAACTGTGAGGGCATCAACCCAGATGTATTTTTTGCTCTGAAATTCAGATACAAAGAGACTTTTTACGCTAAAAATGTAAACATGGAAACAGATACAGTAAAATATGGAGAAGCTTGATAGCCGAAACTTTCAGACATGGAAAGTAAAACTGCAACTACATTTGATGAGCATCAATGCATATGGGTTGTTGTAAGAAGTACCGAAACCAAAACCTGTGGAACATGAATTAGTTGAATGGAGTCTGGACATTACCAAATGGCAAAGTAAAATCAATTATTGAAGGTCAGCCTTCACATACTCAACTTCGTCATTTAGATCTATCTAAAAGCTCGAAAGAAAATCTCAGAACACATGAATTAGTTGAATGGAGTCTGGACATTACCAAATGGCAAAGTAAAATCAATTATTGAGGGTCAGCCTTCACATACTCAACTTTGTCATTTAGATCTATCTAAAAGCTCAAAAGAAAATCTCAGAACACTTAACAAACTATTTGGACAGAAGGCTCACAATGTGACGTTTATTTTAAATAACAATTTGCATTTAAAATGAGCAAAGAAGAAAAGATGTCCCGCAACATTAATGCATTAAAGGAAATAATATAACTACTAGAAGCCCCTCATCTCCCATCTCAGTCCCCGCTCAGAGAAGCCCCGCCCTATTCTGCTCACACTACCCCGCCCTTGGAGTCTGCACAGCCCTTTGGTAGCTATACAAACGTCCCTCCCCTCCCGGACACTTTCCCTACTAGCCCTGATCCATTATCTCCAAACCCTAACCCGAACCCTAACTCTCCCAACCCTAATCTTGAAGAAACCCTTGAGGGGGCAGAGGAAGTGGAGCCTGCTCTCAGGAAGAAGCAGAGGTGTGTCAAACCTAGGGCACAGGAAGTATTCATCGATTGGGAAGAAGACTTTCAGTGGCAAGACACCATGGATATGGAGGCGACGGTCCTAGTAGGCAGGGTCAGGGGCAAGAACTACACCGTGGCGAGACTTAAGCAATGGGTTGCGGAAATTTGGGGCCATCACCTGGTTGATCTGCCTATTGTTCAAACATTTGTCTGTGACTGGTTTGCCCTGCGTTTCGCGCGAGCAGAACACACCAACTGGGTCTTATCCTCCTTCTAGCACATCGAACAGGCCTTGGTTATGTTAAGGAGATGGAGTCCGCTATTTGATCCAGACAAAGAACAACTTGGGGCGGGACCAATATGGGTTCGTCTCCCTGGTCTGCCTCTCCATTTCTAGACTGAAGATATCTTCAGAAGAATTGGAAATTCTCTAGGTACATACCTAGACTATGACAGATCCTATCTCTCTACGGGGGTAATGGCCTATGCAAGACTATTGATTCACCTGGACATTAGAGGTGGTTTACAAGAAAAAGTCACTCTTTGTTGGAGGAACTATAACCGGATCTAGATTCTGGACTATGAGGGGGTCCCCTATCGTTGCAGGCGCTGCCACAAGGTTGTACACCTCTATAAGGACTGCCCTCTCCTCACGAAATCAAAGATGGGCAACAAAGGGAAGACCTCATCAGCGGGGGGAGCTCAGGCACAGGCGGAACACTCGGATGGGGCCAATCAGATGGACATTGGCGCAGACAAATCCAGGCTTGCCTCTACGACACCGAAGAAGGGCGAGAAAGCACCTCTTCAGCCACCTTCACCTCCACTAACCAGGTCTAAGGCGGTCGCTAGAGTCGCACTATCTTCAGGTATGTCCAATCCTATCCTTTGCTCTGCATCTATCAATTATTCATCTGCACATAAGCATAACTCAAAGGAACCTAAGCAGGACCAGGACAAGCCTCATCCCTGTCGAAGCCACCTGGTCTGCCCCCTCAATTCTCGTGTACTTGTTCCCTCTCAGATTGCCCCCACAACCTTAATGGAGACATTAAAGGAATCAATCCCTGGATCTGACCTAGCTCCCCACCGATATCATCTTCGCTCGCATACTCGATCACCAATGTCGGATGTTATTGGCAATGGACTTATCCCTTCCTCCTCCACTCTGAAGCTCCCCCGAGGCAGACCTTCCTCCCTATCAAAAGCTAAATAGAAGGCAGGTATTGAGGTGGCCTCCAGAAAATAGCTTTCACTCGATAGGGTCCTTAGAGCACAGAGCCCTCTACAGGAGTCTCCCCCATGAAGGTTCTCTCCTTCAATTGCAGAGGGATTGCTAATCCCGAGAAAAAACTAGCACTGAAGAGGCTTCTCCAGAAGGAGCCAATTGATCTGATCTTCCTACAAGAAACATTGGGTGCGGCTGATATCAATTCCCCTCTAATGGAATCTATGCTCCCAGGATGGCATTTCCAAACCATTGATGTTAATGGCTGCTCGGGTGGCATTGCCCTGGGATATAATCCTCGCTCAATTAATCTAATGGGCACTAGGGGGGCTATAGGGTTCATAGGGGCGGACATATACTCTACAGAGCTAGGAATTGAGATTAGAATGATAACATATATGGGCCCTGCCATCATAGAGAGAATTTCTAGGAAAGGATTTTGGCAGCCAACATTTTTCAATCTGATAACATCATTCTAGGAGGAGACCTAAATTTCTCCCTAGGCTACTCGAAGTCTTGGGGACACCATGCTCAAGTCGACCCCTTAGTGGGTTTCTTTGAGCAGCTCCTTGATTTACACAATCTCATTGATATCCCATCTGCCAAACTAGCTCCACCTTGGAGGAACAAAAGAAGCGGGGAGGACAACCTTGCCAAGGAACTGGATCGATTCCTCATCAAGGAACAATTTCTGGAGCAGGGTTTCACTTATCGCCAGTGGGTGGGATCTGGCGAACTCTCAGACCATCTGCCAATTTACCTTGATATCTGGGGCAATATTAGCAAACCTCAAGCACCCTTCAAATTCAACTCTACATGGTTGAAAGATAACTCCTACATCCGCCTTGTCATAGACTTTTGGAAGGCCCATCCACTGACAAAAAGAGGGAACATCATTGAAGGGTCTGTGGCCAACCTGAAGGAATTGAAGAAGCTATCCATGATTTCGGCTCACAATAAGCGGTGTGCCAAAGAGCATCTGTTAAATGAGATCGAACTGGAGATAGCCAACCTAGAGGACAACAGTGGGGGCACCTTCCCTTCAAATGAGCTCAAGGACAAGCTCACTAAATTTACAGTCAAAAGAGGAAACATTCTAAAGGAAAGGGAGGAAACCTGGAGATTGCAAAGCAGAGCTATTTGACTGAAGGAAGGAGATGAAAATTCCAAATTTTTCCACAAATTTGCTAATGGAAGGAAGGTCATTAATACCATATGGAAACTGACAAATAAACAAGGAGCTGAGGTAGGCACCTTCCCTAACCTAGCCTCCCTGGCCACCTCTCACTTCAAGCAGGTCTATCAGGCCCCCCAAATGCTACCCTAGCAGAGGTCATTAGAGTAGCACAATTGTTCCCTCGGTTCATTGATAATGAGGATGTTGTGGAGCTTAACAGAGAAGTCACTTTAGGGGAGCTAGAGGCCACTCTGAAATGGTTTAAGAAGGACAAGAGCCCTGGTCCAGATGGGTGGTCAATAGAGTTCTACCTGGCTTTTTTTTACATCCTCGGACATGATCTGCTCAAGGTCATCGAGGAATGCAGGAACACTGGATGTATACATGGGCCTATAAACTCCACCTTCATTGCCCTCATTCCCACATCAGACAATCCATCATCCTTCAATGATTTTCTACCCATCTCTCTGTGCAACTGCCTATACAAAATCATATCCAAAATCATTGCAAATCGCCTCCACCCCATCCTATCCAACCACATATCATCCGAACAATTTGCCTTCCTACAAGATCAACAGATTCATGAAGCCATAGGCACAGCTCAGGAAGTACTGCACTCCATTCAGACTAAGAAGATCAAAGGAATGATCCTCAAAGTTGATCTCTCAAAAGCCTTCAACAGGGTAAGCTGGCTTTATATCAGAATGCTTCTTACCCATTTAGGATTTCCTGTGGGAGTCATTAAATGGATCATGTGTTCCATTACCTATATATCCTTTAGTGTACTGATAAGTGGGGCTGCATCTCCCTTCGTTGGCTCTGAAAGAGGTCTCAGATAGGGGTGCCCATTATCTCCTCTACTTTTTCTCCTAGTCATGGAAGGACTAAGCAAACTGATCAAGGACATGTACCATAGAGGCAGACTCTTGGGAATCAGGATACCGGATGGATGTACTATAACACACCTCCTTTTCGTGGATGATGTACTAATGTTCCTAAATGGAGGGATAGGTGACCTCACCACCATCCAGCACACCATCAATCTCTTCAAAACTGCTACAGGCATGATCATTAATAACTCTAATTCCACCATAACGGTATCAGAATGCTCCCCCCACGAGATACACTTTGCGATACAAAGGTTCCCTTTCACCCTAACCCAGATAGGAGGCCTCCGATATCTGGGATACAAGCTGAAACCGCTTGGATATAAAATTGTGGACTGGATATGGTTGATAGCCAAGCTTGAGAAAAGACTCAATATATGGTATCATAAGCATCTCTCCAGAGCCGGAAGATTGGCGCTCATCAAAGCGGTTCTGGAGGCCACCCCGGTATATTGAATGTCCCTCGCATGGATCCCAAGAGGCATTCTCAACCGAATACAAAACCTCTATTGTAGATCCCTGTGGAAAGGCAAACAAACAAGAAGGATATATGCATGGGTAAGATGGGATCTTTTGTCTATCCCTAAGAAATGGGGTGGGTAGGGTATAAAGAAATTGGGGGATTTCTCCTCAACACTGGCGACCAAGCTAGGGTGGCAATTAGTCACCACCAACAGTCTCTGGACCAAAATTGCAGTCACTAAATATATTGCACCGTTAAGGCTGCTGGACTGGCTGAGACAAACAAGCTAGAACAAAACTGAGGTCTCAAATATATGGAAAGCGATTATGAACTCAATGCCTCTTATTTGGGACGGCCTAACTTGGAGAATATCTAATAGGACATCTGTCCAAATAGGCCGTGACCCTTGGATAGGATGTGGAAATGCACACCAGCTACCTGAAGGCTTACTCCAAAACCTTAACGAGAAAGGAATTACACACATTGTGCACATTGTGGACCAGGAGAGATCAACCTTCCTGCACCAAGCTTGGAAGTCAGCCCATAGCGTGCTCCTTCCTTTATAGTGGCACAAAGCTTGGAGTACTTTCACTACAGCTCTCACGGAATCTCACAATCGAATAAGAGAAGGGGAAGATGAGATTACATGGGCCATTGCCAAAAATAGTCGGTACTCCCCAAAAGAGGGGTATCTACAACTGGCCAATTGACACAAGCCACAACACATAGAAACATGGTGGAAAGGAATGCGGAAGCTCAAGGCACCCCCCCCCCCACCCCCCGAACAAGATTACTCATGTGGCCCATACTGAAAAATAAGGGGCCGACAGGAGACAACTTGAATAGAAGTAGGCTATATGGACCTTACTAGTGCTGCCTCTGTAAGGACAGCACTGAATCTTTGGATCACCTCTTTCTCTCCTGTCCCGTCACAATTGATCTATGGAACTCCATTCTATCTCACACACTCTCATCCATCAATTGGAGGGGTCAGACCACCAAGGAGGTATGGGCAAATTGGTGGTCATCTATATCATCACCCAAAGCTATGAACCTCCCCCTACTCATTAGTTGGGAAATCTGGATAGCCAGGAACCGCACAATCTTTCAGGACATCGCCCCCCAATGGCCACCCATCATAGCCAGAATTATAACCGACTACAGTTCTCTACCCGAGGACGAGCCTGCCTCTCCACCCAGAACTATCATCCCCGAGTCCATTGATCACTCACAGCCCTGGGCATATTTTGATGGATCCGCACAAGAAACAGGATGTGGAGGTGGGGCTGCTCTATATATTTCAGATACACATTTCTATCATATTCAAATGGGACTTGGAAATGGCACAAACAACTTTGTTGAACCCATCACTGCCAAATACCTCATACAATTTGCAATTGAAAAAAACTGTCATAATCTACAAGTTTTTGGTGGCTCGAAAATTGTCTACAACTAGATTAATAAAACATCAACATGTCATGCATTCACGTTGCGACATATATTGGATGAGGTGCATAGATACATCACATATTTTGACAATTTTGCTTGTCACCATATTTACAGGGAACGGAACACCCTCGCTGACAAACTTTCCAAAGCGGCAGCGATCACGCCATGCAACATTTGCATGATCCAGGAGCAGCGGGGAGGTGAACAGTTCCAGTACTACCACCGTCCATATATGGACCAGACAGATCAGGGTCAACAGGAGCCTGAAATCATTTGATAATTGACCGTTTTATTTCTCTTTATATTTACTATGTTTATACATAATCAGTGCATGTCCTCAGGAGTACTCTCTCCGTAGAGTAACAAATTTTGAAGTTTATTTATACAGCACTTTATTTAAAGACTGTCTCTCTACATGGAGAACATATATTTGGTTCTTAAATTTTGGACTGACACACAGCCATTATATTTTTCATATGCACATAGCATCTACAGCATGTAATTTTCCTATCTTAATGAAAATTATGATTTTTCCAAGGGGAAAAAATAACTACTAGAAGTGCATAAAAAAAAGTAGATGAAAATGATGCCTAGTCAACTTTATTAAAAAGACTACCCTGAATATATGGCACCATTGTATTCACAATAAGTAATATTCCACTACAGCCTCTAGAAACCATGATTTCATCTCCCTGTGTAAGAGGAGAAGCAGGATACTGATGACAAAAATATTGAGGAAAAGCTTTTCTTTAACAGAGGTAAAAGAAAATCACAGAAAAAAGAATAGGAAAAAGATAAGGCAGCGCAGAAAAAGGCAGCCAGACAACGAAGATTGGAACTATAGAATAAGAGCAACTGGTTTACTTGAAAATGAAACAAGCAAGACAAAAAGTAATAATTTTGCTTGAAATTCAAACAAAGAGGAGGCAGATAAGGCAAAACATGTTTATATTAAAATGAAAAGGACCATCCCTTTTAATCATCAGCAGAGATGACTCCAAAAAAGGCTACATTAGCTGGGATGCTCCACTTGTCCTCGTGAATCCAACTGAAATACTGGCTACATAAAAAGGAAATGGCAATCAATTGAATACTTGACTAGATTTAATAAAATCTTGCCTTCAACACAAGGAGATGTCCTGGTGAATCCAACTGAAATACTGGCTACATAAAAAGGAAATGGCAATCAATTGAATACTTGACTAGATTTAATAAAATCTTGCCTTCAACGCAAGGAGATGGCAATCTATTGAGTCAATTGCTTAAGTGGAGTTAGGAGAATTCTTTATTCAATGATGAGGGATACAGCAATCTGATGGGGCACCAATGAAGTCTGAGGATCTAGAGATGAAACAAATCAAACATGTGATCTTCTACAAACCTTTGTAAAAGTTGAGTTTTTGAATTGAGGCGAGCAAGATGGTTGAAATAATATTTTCAGGTTAAAGAAGTTAAAATAACACTCCAGTACTATAAGTCAAAGTTTAATAAAATGATTTTCATATGTGACAAGGTCACATTATGTAAATGAGCAACTACAGATTAACCAATTATCATTAGTATTAAGTGATGGTACTAAATCAAGTAAGTAGTACAGCTACCCAATGAATGAAATATAAAGTGATCTACTCCATTGTATCAAACGACTCCAATAGAATAAAATTTCATATCCCCGTTTTTACATCCAAACTTTTCTACAACTACCACAACCTAGTGAGAATAGGTCAACCATCTGCTTCAAAACCATAAAAAGGGAGCCAGAAAACCCATCTATCTATGTGAAAGTTCTGATGCAACATCAGAACGATTGTAAAAAATCAAGACATGTAGAAGAAGAATGTTTCAAAAAGAAGAAAGATTCAAAAAATGCAGATAATGGCAAAATACATAGGAGTAGCTCCGTTGTGATAGGTCTAGAAGGAATGCTCTATAGCTACAGGATATTTTGGAACTGTATTGTACCACTACAGGGGTGAAGTTAAATCAAAATGTTGGAAATTCCACAATATTTTGTATGGGGATCTGTGAGGATGACATAAGGTATTTCTCTCAATTGTTTCCTTATTAGTTAGTTGATCTAAATAGAGGACTTGAATATGACATTATTGTTGAGAAGAGTGGTTCTGAATATATACCATTCAGATGGGAGCCCTCCGAGAGTTGTGAAAGTCATTTCCTTGTCAGGAACGACTTCCCCAATTGATAGGAGATCATTTTGATCTTGGTGATCCTTAAGAAATATGCTTGCATACTCTCATCTTTGTCCTTCTTAATTTCCTTCAGCGTATTTCTAAGGAACAAAACTTGATTTGCATCATTAACTTTAAATAAGCTCACGAGTCTATTGTAGATTTCCTTGGAGGTGGTCAACTCAGAAACATAGGCCACCAGGTGCTTGTCGATAGAGTCTCGGATGATCTTCTTTGCTTTGACTTCTCCCTTGTTCCACTTGTTCTTAGCAGCAACAGTTGCATCTGATGGAGGCTCAACGATTCTACCTCTCACATGGTCCAACACTTCTTGATCTTCTAAAGTCAGATCAAGAGACATCTTCCATCCGTGATAGTCATACTTCTCACGAAGCTTGTCTTCGGCAGGGAAGAGTGTTGAGGACCCCATGAAGTTTTTAGGATAGCCTCGCCAACCTTCGGTGATTGCTCTTGCTCTTGCTTGGGCTTTGTCTTCACCTCAACTCTGATACCATGTTAAATTATGGTATGTTCTATGCTTAGAGCAGTATACTTCAATTCTTCTTATTAGCCACTGATTAGCAATCACATATACAAGAAGTAAATGCAGATAGAAAATTAAATGATCGACAGAAAACAAGCCAAGACAAGAGACATAAGATGTGCCAGCTAGCGACGGACAAACCCCAATGCGGGGAAACCCTTTGATCAAATCTTCTTTTATCTTCAATAGTTCAGCAAAGAGAAATAGTACAAAATCAGAATTTTGTAATTTTATATCAGCAACAGCAAACCCTAAATGAACAAAGTCAAACTTAGTCAAACGAGATGAATTGACCTCCAATATGCTTGGTCAATTTCCCGATCATCTAGTCCTTGAACAGCCTGAAGAAGCAACCCCAAAAACATAGTCAAACTGTAGTTGACTGAAGTCAACCTGCAGCCCCAAACTAGGGCAATCAACGCTGGTCAAACCAGAGGTCAGATTGCCTTGGTTTGCATGCCAAAATCTACAGCCTACCTAGGAGAGGCAGCCACACCAAAACCGCACTCTTATAAGGTCAACAATTGGTCAATGCTGGTCAAAGAGATCTTCTGCAGCCTCGGTCAAACTCGATCAACGCAGTCAACTATTTTTGCGTCCTTTTTCCTGCGTCCTCCTTCAGCTTGCGTCCTCTTACTTCCCGCGTGAGAGAGATCCTCTTCCTTGTGTGTACCCAATATGCAATAAGAGAGAAGAATGTGAGAGATGAGATGAGTTGAAAATTAATCAACCTCACTTGTTTTTATATAATTTGCTCGGCATGTGTGCCATACATTTAGCTACTGGCCGACCTTGACAATTTGTCAAGTAAATACAAAAAAAAAATCATATCTCCATAAATACTTGTCGGAATCGGATGATCTTTAGATCAATCCTACACCTCTCGACAAGAGGAACCTATGAAAAGTATCATCTGCCATAAATAGGATGACCCACATGGAGTTTGACCCTAGTTGCCAATTTTAACACTCCATCTCAACTAGGGAGAACTCCATCTGCTAATTCGTCTAACCGTCTATACTATCCCTGCCATCAAATGCATTGCCTTGCACTGGTTGGCTCTACTCTACTTTGCTGAACTATGAAGAAGAAGAAATGATCAAGGATGTATCATACCATCCTCCACTGACCCGAAGTCAGTCTCAAAGTGTGTCATACCACTCTCACTGATCCCAGATCAGTATCATTGATCCCAGATCAATGGATGTCATCCTAGCATAGGGAGTATGGTAGATACAATGATGCGTCCATCGATAGTACTACTAATGGTCCCTAACCCCATTTCCCTACTCATTATTCAGATGAAAGGTACTTCCCATGAGTCCAGACTGCATGGGTAGGATGCCTCAACAGAAGAACTAATCTAATCATCTCGTCCAAGGGAGAACAAATCATCTTGTCCAATAGTCGTCACAGGAGAACTAATCATCCTATCCACAGTCACCACGGGAGAACTAATCATCCTGTCCCACAGTCGCCACGAGGTGTCACAGGGGAAGGTTGACCCTTTCACCCTATACATAGCGCACCACCAGGGGATGGTGAGTCGCCCTGTGGTCTCATGTCGCTCCAAGAAGTACCCCGCGCCCCCTAGAGCTCCCAGAGCTCAATATATGCATCATACACGACCCTCGTAAGAGGGTCTCTCAACGACACCAAGTCATTCTCGGAAAGTCAAGAATTTGACCTTTCCCAGGGGCTTCATCAAAATGTTGGCGACCTGTTCATCTGTACCGATATGTTGGAGCCTTATTGCTCCCGTTGTACCATATCCCGGATATAGTGGTACCGGATATCGATGTGCTTGGACCGATCATGAAATACGAGATTTTCTGATAAACGAATCTCACTCTGGTTGTCACACAGGATCACGGTAGTATCCAAATTGAATCCAAACAGCTCCCTGAAGAGCTTTCGCAACCAAATTGCCTCACAAGAGGCCATACTAGCAGCAATGTATTCTGCCTCGGCAGTGCTCAATGCCACTGACTTCTGCTTCCTGCTCATCAAGGATATCGAGGCAGATCCCAAAGAGAAACAGCACTTGGAAGTGCTCTTTCGGTCCCCCACACTACCTGCCCAATCAGCATCGGTATATCCATGTAGTCTCACATCTCCAGCAGTGTATCTCAAACCATATATTGTGCCACAAAGATATCTCAACAGATTCTTGGCACCAATCCAATATGTGTGGTGAGGCTCAACCATATGCTGACTCAACATGTTGACTGCAAAACATATATCCGGACAGGAGTTCACCAAGAACATCAATGCTCCGATGAGTTGATGATACTCGGTAGCATTTTGTAAATCAAGTCCAGCAACACTACCGCTTAACTTCTTGAAGTCAAGCTCCATCGAGGTAATCATAGGCTTGTAGTCCACCATACCGAACCTCTCCAATATCTTCACCACATATTTTCCTAGAGATAGGCAAATCTCCCCTAGTTTCTGCAAGACTTCCAGTCCTAGGAAATAGTGCATCAGTCCTAGGTCCTTCATCTCAAACTCAGAAGCCAACTCCCTCTTACATTTGTGAATGAGAGGGTCTGTACCCATTAGAAAGAGGTCGTCAATGTACAGCACCAGTATGAAAGGATTGTCATCTTCAACCTTAAAGTAAAGGTTAGGGTCGACTTCACTCCTAGTGAATCCCAGCTTCATCAAGTAACTATCGATCCTCTCATACCACGCTCGGTGTGCCTGCTTCAGCCCATAGAGGGCTTTCTTCAACCTGCACACGTGAGATTCCTGATCATGAATCTCAAATCCTTCGGGTTGTTCCACATAGACTTCCTCTTTGATCGAACCATGCAAGAACGCAGTCTTGACATCCATCTGATGTAGGTTCCATCCTTGCAAAGCAGCAAGGGCTATGATGGAGCGGATGGTGGTATATCGGGCAACAGGTGCAAATATCTCGTCATAGTCTATACCTTCCTTCTGAGAGAAGCCATGAGCGACAAAACGAGCCTTATACTTTTCAGCACTTCCATGAACTACATGCTTTATCTTGTAAAGCCATTTCGAAGTGACAACTGCTTTGTCTTGGGGTCTAGGGACCACATCCCAGACATCGTTTTTCATGATGGACTCATATTCCTTAGCCATAGCATCCTTCCATACTCGATGCTTGACAGCTTCTACAAACGATGAAGGATCATTTTGAATGATCATGCTCATGATGGTCAAGTATCCCCGATACCTGGCCAGCTTCTTACTTTCGCTGAAAGTCCCTCTGGGTGCAATGTGTCCTTCAGCATCATCAAGTGTCCCCCTAAGCCATGAAGGCCTCTTCCTAGAAGAAGAAGGCTCTTGCAGAGGGGGATCAATAAGATCCATAGGTTCTTCCATATCGGGCATTGTCTCATCTTCCTTTTCCTTCGGTTCCCTGGTGTCAGCTTCTTTAGATCCCCTTTGAGTAGGAAGATTGTCAACTTTTCTATGAGCCATATCTTTGTCAAAGGTGACATCGTGGCTAATCTCGATTTCCCTTTGACCAGCCACATAGATTCTATAGCCCTTAGTATTTTCACTATAGCCCACGAAGATTCCTTTCTTTCCAGAGACACCCAATTTATTCCTTTTCTCTTTCGGCACATGAAAATATACAAGACTTCAAAAAATTATAAAATGAGATACGTTAAGTTTCTTACCAATGAACATCTCTTCGGGAGTCTTGGAACCCAATGCTTGATGAGGGCATCGGTTTTGCACATATACGGTGGTATTCGTAGCTTCAGCCTATAGAAACTTCGGAGGTCTTTGATCATGGGGCATAGCACGGACAGCTTCCACAATCATAAGATTCTTCCTTTCCGCCACACCAGATTCTTCCTTTCCGCCACACCATTCTACTCAGGATTATATGGTGTTGTAGTCTCCCTCTTAATGTCAGCCTCTTTGCAAAAGTCATGAAACTCATTGGATTCATACTTAGTCCCGTTATCTGTCCTTAAGATTTTGATCTTCTTTTCGGTTTGATTCTCGATCAAAGCTTTGAAGTGACGAAACCAAGAGAACACTTCATCCTTCTTTTTTCAAGAAGTATATCCAAGTCTTGCGAGAATAATCATCTATAAAAGTGAGGTAATATAAATATCCTCCCAAGGAGTTCACATGCATCATACCAAATATGTCTGAGTGAACCAACTGCAATATATCAGAGGTCTTGCTTTGGCTTGAGAGGAATGGTCCCCTTTTGAGTTTTCCTTCAGCACACCCCGAAAATAAACCTTCTTGCTCTACTCTGAACTCGGGCATCCCTGTCACCATTTGTCTTGCATTGGGTAGAGCTTTATAATGAAGGTGAGCAAACCTCTGATGCCATAGTTCGAACTGAAGAGATGTGTCACAAGACATGACACCCAGCGGACTTCCTCCGACCTGATATAATGAATCAACTCGAAACCCAAGAGTGAAAGCTTCTTTAAAATTATTTTTCCATACACGTACCTTGTCATCAATGAAGGTCACCTTGTAGCCTTTGTCTTCCATTGCCAAAATGGACACTAGGTTCTTTTTTAGATCAGGTACATATAAGACTTCTTGCAAATGAATTGTATTACCCTGAGTCAATTGAAGAGCGACATTCCCTATGCCTTTCACGGGATATTTTGCGTTGTCCCCAAGAACAATTTCTAGGTTGGTCTCCTCTATCAAATTAGAGAGAGCTTCTTTGTAACCAATGAAGTGCCTTGAGGCACCACTATCATTAAGCCAATTTCCCAGCAAGTCCGGGGGTGCAGTAGTAAAGAGGGTCGCTGGTAGACAATATTCATCTTGCTTATTGTTAACAACGTTAGATTCATACCTGGAGTTTCTGCCTTTTTGAAGGGTTGTCCTCTTCCTTGATTTCCGGCATTTCTTTTACCTCTGCCATTGGACCTACCATACCTTTGATTGCCTTGAGAGTGATTTTGATCATCATCATGGTGTGAGTCCCTTTTATCAAGGCACTCCCTCGCATAGTGGCCCATTTTGTTGCAATTGTAACATCGTCCTTTTCCTCCACCTTTCGGTCCAGCCTTTCCTTTGGATTTAGCCCCAAAATGGTTTCTTCTTTTAGCTTGAGAAGAAAAGGCAGAGGGATTGCCTTTAAGTGCGGGCATTTCTTGCTCTTCCATCCTTGTTTCTTCTTGAATACATCTAGCCATCAATTCTTCAAATCCTGGGATGACATTATTGTTGAGAAGAGTGGTTCTGAATATATAACATTTAGATGGGAGCTCTCCGAGAGTTGTGAAGGTCATTTCCCTGTCAAGAACGACTTCCCCAATTGATAGGAGATCATTCTTGATCTCGGTGATCCTTAAGAAATATGCTTGCATACTCTCATCTTTGTCCTTCTTAATTTCCTTCAGCTTATTTCTAAGGAACAAAACTTGATTTGCATCATTAACTTTAAATAAGCTCACGAGTCTATCGTAGATTTCCTTGGAGGTGGTCAACTCAGAAACATAGGCCACCAGGTGCTTGTCGATAGAGTCTCGGATGATCTTCTTTGTTTTGACTTCTCCCTTGGTCCACTTGTTCTTAACAGCAACAGTTGCATCTGATGGAGGCTCAACGATTCTACCTCTCACATGGTCCAACACTTCTTGATCTTCTAAAGTTAGATCGAGAGACATCTTCCATCTGTGATAGTCAGACTTCTCACGGAGCTTGTCTTCGGCAGGGAAGAGTGTTGAGGACCCCATGAAGTTTTTAGGATAGCCTCGCCAACCTTCGGTGATTGCTCTTGCTCTTGCTCTTGCTTGGGATTTGTCTTCACCTCAACTCTAATACCATGTTAAATTATGGTATGTTCTATGCTTAGAGCAGTGTACTTCAATTCTTCCTATTAGCCACTGATTAGCAATCACATATACATAAAGTAAAGTGATAATAGAACATTAAACGATCAACAGAAAACAAGCCAAGACAAGAGACATAAGATGTGGCAGCTAGCCAGAGACAAACCCCAATGCGGGGAAACCCTTTGAGCAAATCTTCTTTTATCTTCAATAGTTCAGCAAAGAGAAATAGTACAAAATCAGAATTTTGTAATTTTATATCAGCAACAGCAAACCCTAAATGAACAAAGTCAAACTTAGTCCAACGAGATGAATTGACCTCCAATATGCTTGGTCAATTTCCCAGTCATCTAGTCCTCGAACAGCCTGAAGAAGCAGCCCCAAAAACATAGTCAAACTGTAGTTGACTGAAGTCAACATGCTGCCCCAAACTAGGGCAGTCAACGCTGGTCAAACCAGAGGTCAGATTGCCTCGGTTTGCGTGCCAAAATCTACGGCCTACCTAGGAGAGGTAGCCACACCAAAACCGCACTCTTCTAAGGTCAACACTTGGCCAACACTAGTCAAAGAGACCTTCTGCAGCCTCGGTCAAACTCAATCAACGCAGTCAACTATTTCTGTGTCCTTTTTCCTGCGTCCTCCTTCAGCCTGCGTTTTCTTACTTCCCGCGTGAGAGAGATCCTCTTCCTTGTGTGTACCCAATATGCAAGAAGAGAGAGAAGAATGTGAGAAATGAGATGAGTTGAAAATGAATCAACCTTACTTGTATTTATATGATTTGCTGGGCATATGTGCCACACATTTCGCTGCTGGCCGACCTTGACAATTTGTCAAGTAAATACAAATAAATTCATATCTTCATAAATACTTGTCGGAATCGGATGATCTTTAGATCAATCCTACACCTCTCGACAAGAGGAACCTAGGAAAAATATCAGCTGCCATAAATAAGATGACCCACATGGAGTTTGGCCCTAGTTGCCAACTTTAACAAAAATTAGGCAGTGCTTTGGTAAAACTTAAAAGGGAAGAGAAAAGCTCTAGCAAGATAATTGGGAGGTTGGCAGATAAAGGATTTACATCTGTTTGCTAAGGCATTGTTTGCAAAGTGTGTGGCGATTAATATCTGAAACTGGCTGTGGACCCATGTGTTGATAAAAAAATATATAGAACCAGCATCTATAGAGGATTGGATTAAAAGACCTGCAAAACCCCATCATAATACATCTATCGTTTGGAAAGCTGTGGTTTTAGCCTTTCAATAGGCAGATGGTTAGTTTGGAAGGTGGGAAGAGGCAGCAAAGTCAGGTTGGGTGTAGATTATTGGGTTGGAAACAGTGCAAATTATAGGCTTTCAAAGAACCTATTACAAACTCTGGGAGGAAAAGGTTATTTCAAGCTTTCTCATGTGGCAAACAATTATCTCACTTCAGTATGGAAGCAGGAATGGAAGAGTGCTGGCAGGTTAGGTTTAGTGGGCCTCGGGAACTGAAGCAGTGGAATGAGATGGCTATGTTACTATTTGCTCTAGTTGCGTCAGAATAAAAGTTGAAGAGGATGTACTTATTTGGTCAAAGAAACCTGCTACACGGAGATATAAACCGAAAACAGGGTATAAGGCACTGTGTGAAGATTAACCAGTGGAAGACACAATTTGGTGGCGGAAACTATTTGGAAACTCATGTGTCCCTTGAAAACCAGGTCTTTATGTGGTTGGCTTTGAGAAATAAAGTATTAACTTGGTAAATATGTCAGAGAAGGGGTAAACAAGGGCCAGGTAGCTGTCCTCAGTGTCGTATGAAAGAGGAGAATACATGTCAGATGCTGCTGTCCTATCCTCCCTTACACGAAACAAGTTCGCAAAAAATTGAAAGCTCACGCAGGTGTAATGTAGACTGGACCAGCTCATCCATTAAAGGGAGACTTAAAGAGTAGTGTAGTAAAAGGACTTTCAATAACATAAAATCTTTATCACTTGTAGCAGCATGGGTTGTGTGGTTGGCGAGGAGCAACTTTTTTTTTGAGGGAAAGCCAGTCTTAGCACTGCAATGTGCTACTCAATATTTCTGCATTCTGAAGAACTTTAAACAAACAAATATGAAAAGCCTCCAAGACAAGTGAAGGCAGAAATAATAGACAACTCTTGTCGCTGGGCCTATTTTGATGGAGCATTTCAGAAATCATCTCAGTTTAGTGGTGGAGGTGCAGTTATATATTTATAATTTGAAGGACACTCATTACATAAATTTCAAAGCAGGTTTTGGCAGAGGCTCCAAGAATACTGCAGAATTGATGGCTCTGAAGTTAACCCTCATTTGGTGGGTGTGTGTGTTGGAAAACTTTATGCTGAGACCAATCTTTCTGTCATCGCTATAGGGAAAAGAATGCTGAAGTAGACAGCTTGCCCAAAGCAAGATTTTTGCTGAAGCCTGGAAAGAAGCACTGAAGTGGTGGAGAGCACCTTCACTATCTCTGAACATGCTCCTTTTATGTAGCTCAACTTTTCTATTAAATGTCATCATGCAAAGACACATATCTCAACCTCTGTCAAAATCTGTTGGCTTTAATAGCTAGCAGCAAACTCATACAAACATTTATAAAGTAAGGTTCACTAGGAAATTTACACTTGTGAAACACCAGAAGGGGAAATTCTAATCATTTTACCATTTCAGTGTATTTATATTGTACAAATGGTCCTTTTATATAACTATACGAGGTAGGTGACCATAACAACCATGTCATAGTTAGGCATTTAGTTCAAACCGTGTCCATAACTATCTACAAAATCTCCAAGAATCTCTCAAAAAATCTTCATCCCTAATTCTCTCACTTTTCCTCATCTCCCATTCTTATGTAGGATTCTAGAATTGATCTACATCATTACAAACCATCATATAATTATGCAACATCACAAGTAAGAGCTAATCCTTCATTTCCCCCTTTATCGAATACTTGTGTTCTCAATATGCAATCTTCAACTCTCTTTTGAACTGGTCCCTTCTTCATCTCCATCCTCTATGCTCCTTCACTTATCGTCTATTTTCTGCATTCCTGATCTTCTTCATTTGTCATCCTCAATCTTCTGCAACTTTCATCTTGCACCGGCAAAACATAAACATTATTAAAGTCCATATAAAAAGTTACCATCCACCATAATGCATGTGTCACCAACTGTTGTATCTGTCATGTCTCAAAAAAGCTCTTTCTCATACATGGTTCAGCAGGAGTTCTTCAATCACAAACATTTTCATTTCCCCTACATCATCATTAGCCATCATCTTGGGTTTTCCTTGGCCTACCCATAACCATAGTCTAAGTTTTTTAAGATTACTTATAGCCATAACCTAGATTTCCTTGGGTTACCCTAAACCATTAAATCTATGGATTTTTATGAATGACCCTCAACCATTACACACCTCAAGTGGTTTCTTCTTACCACAAACCATACATCACGTTGAGTGGTCTCTGGCCAATCACAAACCTTTCTCTGTCATGACAAGTGGTTTCAACTTACCATGAACGTTGCGCTACAAAGTGGTTTTCAAAGCACCATGAACTTTTCAATGCAAAATTTTTAACTGCTATAACTCCAACCCAGTTTTAAGTTTTTGCATGTGGTTTAATGCCCAAACCCAACATAACATGTAGCTGATATGAACATTAAATTTGCATTCAGCTCAAAAATTAAGAGACGACTCTAAGTCTTTTGCATTTTCCATTTCCAGCCGAGATAAGAAAATAAAATGCAAGCACGCACCAATTAATGAGACACTTAATTTTGGTCCAATGACCCTTGAAAAACCCACAAGAGAAAAACCAGTCTTCAAGGAGGACTTAATTGCTTCTTAAGGAAAATAATTACACAGCAAAATAACGACAGACTTATCTCCATTTTGCTGATGAGATATTGCAGCCCTTGTAGCATGAAAAAATTTGCCACAGTTGACCCTCCCAGCCACTGATTCTGCCTTTGTTCTCACACTGAAGGTGCCTTGAAAATCAGGTCAAATACAGCAGATTCTTCTCAGAAAAAATTGTGCCTCCATTAAGACTCTACAGTCTCGGGATTCCCACTGAAGGAGCCTCTAAAATCATGCTGACAGTCCATGAATTTGCTGCAGAGACTGTCCTTGGAATTCATGCCAGAATTCCAGCCTAGATCTGTGTGCCCAGCCTGCTGACAAATCGCCTTAAAAACTGTGCCTGGAGACCTCCTGTAGCTGCCTCAAAATCTGAGCCAGCAATCCGACTTATCTGTCAGGAAAATCGGGCTGCCTAAAAATTCATGCCGGCAAATTTATCTCTCCCTCTTCCTTGGGATTTGAGCTCCTTGATGAAAATTCTCCTCCTTCAATAGTTGTAGCAACCTCCTTCTCATTCTCTCCTTCTCTCCAAAACTCTCATGTGAAGAATGAATGGAGAGTCACTTCCTTTTTCCTTTTTGTCTTCTCAAAATGAAGAGAACCCTAACCCTTGAGATCTAATGGCTGAGATTAAATCTCAGCTCATTAGATCAAGGGTGGAGATCATTCCCTCTCTTGACCCTTTCTTACATGTGTCCCCCTCAATTAATGAGACTCCTAGTCACTTTTAATGTTTATGTACTGCACTTTTTCTCTCATAAAGTCACTTTTAAAGTATAAAAGTCACTTTAATAATAAAGTGTACCTTGTACTTTTCTCATAAAGTGAGTTTATGACACAAGTGACATTAATATTGAAGTACATAATACATAACCCACCAAAAGTAACTTTCCTCCATGACATTAATATAATTCTTAATGGCACATGAACAAAAGACATTAATGTGTCTTCCTATGCCAAAAGGATAAATGCCCTGGA
Source organism: Pinus taeda (assembly GCA_000404065.3). Lineage (NCBI taxonomy): Eukaryota > Viridiplantae > Streptophyta > Pinopsida > Pinales > Pinaceae > Pinus > Pinus taeda. The sequence goes on from APFE031366680.1 coordinate 72,221, forward strand.
AAACACCTCCTTGGTAAGCCTCATTCTTCAACATTCCACATTCAAATAATGGGAGTATACTTGCCTATATAAGGCTTACATCAACATTAATGTTGGTACATACAATTTCAAAATTTCAACTTAGACTAATTTAGCCCTTATACAAATATTGGACCAAGACTTTTTCTTTCCATCATCACAAAACATTATTCGAGAACCATTAAACTTCTTAGGGATGTTGTTTTTCATGGATTCCATGTTTTTTCATTAACACATTGTACTATTTATTTTTACCTTGCTTTGCTTCCTTCATTTTCACTGTCATTCGCTTCTCTCTTTTTCTGTGCCTCTCTTTTGCTGCTTCATTATTTTCATTCTCTTCTTCAAACTTTTTCACTATCGTTGTACTTGTTTTCCTTTCGTTCATGTCTAGGAGTCCTCCTTTCTTTCTTCCTTTTTATCTCTTCCATCATGGAATCTACATCTCTCCTCATCAGTTATCTTTCATCTACACCTACAATATTCTTCATTCACCTACAATGACATGCTTACAAAAAAATATATTTCTTGTTGGAATGACACTCCCATCCAAAGCACCTATCACACTAGATTGACAAACTTAATCAACGTACTAATGTCATGATTTGACATGACTTTATACCTTTGACTTGACATTTACTTTATTACATAAGGAAGACTTCATAGATCATACATAACCAAGATTTTCGACTTACACATGCACTTTTATGACTTACAACACAATAACAATACTCTTGACTTTTGACTCATTACATCAAAAATATTTTCAACATTGACCCCCGACATCAATGATCCTCAAACATATCTCTAACTTAAACACTTATATAACCCTTTGCATCAACTTGCAAAAGGACTTTACTTTTACCATTTTCAAAACATCATTACATAATTGTGTGAAAAATCGATAAAAATATCGCTTATTGCAATCAACCAGTGATTATCCAATGTATTTAAGTCTGAGCAAAATTATTTTACTGAATAAAAACACGATTGTGATACTCACCAAAAATAAACTACTACGGAAACTCTGAGAAAAACAAGAAGTCCCAAGTGGGAAAATCAGATATTCCACCAACCACTTGCACAAAAAAATCCCACTGCTTATGAAACCCATTCGGGGTTGTTCTCATGATCTCTTCACTATTGACCTTCTCTCCAATGGTTGCTAGCTCAACTTTGACTGTCCTGACGCAGATGAGATAACTGACAATGTTCTCTCCCTTATTTTCTTTGGTGCTTCTGAGCTTCTCTCTTAGGATCATTTTTCGATTCATATTTTTATCCTAGAAAAGTTTGTTGATGGCATCCTACATCTTCTTAAAGTATTTTCTTCCGCCAAATCTGGAACATTGTGGTCCTTGACCCCACCTAGAATAATACGCCTGGCCTTGGCATCATCTTTCTGGTACTCATGCAACATGATAGGATATGTTAGTACAGCAATATGTGACGTAGAAAACTCCTTTAGCCCAAGCTCTTCCAAAATAAGGAGGCACCAGGTTTTCTAGAAAGCAAAGCTAGATGCACCATCCAACCTATCTTGGTCCCTCAAACTTGTTGAAGTCATTATTGAAGCCCTCGAGAGAAAATAAAAAATAAATATCTCTTTTACTATTGAACAAAAGTACTTGGAAAACTTCACGGTCTCCCTCTGCGGGTGATAGCAGCTTCTCTCAAAGTTTTTGGCTCTCTTGGAAAACCATATGGCCCTCGAGTGTGGCCTTTGGCTAGGAAACCGCCCTCACGACCTTGCCTCTAGAAGTCTTGGCCTTCTCAAAAAAAGACTATGCCTCACCCTCTCGAACATCCTGAAGTATTTCAACCCTCAACACCTCCACAAGTGTAGCTAGTATTGATTTATGGTAGCATCGGATGTGCTCTAAGTCTCAAATTTTGCAAGGAAGCTTGGGCACATGTATTCCAAAGAACCCAAAAAGCATTTTGGGAAATTCCACCTGGAGACAGTTTTATTAAAATAATTAATTATTTTTAATGGCTCTCTAAGTCTAAACGTAGGAAATTAAAATAATTAATGGATATTAATCTAACTATGGATGTAGCTTCTAGAAGAAGACGAGGATCAAGCCGAAATGATTTTAGCCATTGATTAGCTTCTAATCTAGGTCGTTGAATGTCAACAAGAAGATTATTTAAGGAGGCTTGAGCATCATTTGGAAAACACACCGAGAGTTGATCGGTCAAATCAAATTGCTAACCTAGACAGCATAGCAGTGATTTCGTGGTGATCATGCAGAGATACTTTTGGCTGGAGAATCTTCTCCGAAGGCAAGAATACGCAACAATGAGGTAGAGAAAGATGCAGAAGAGGTAGCGCAGTGCCCAGTGAGCGTGACACAAAGCCAAGAAGGGCTCGCGCAGAGCAACGCAGTGCCTTCCACGCAGAAGTCCGAGATTTTGCTAAGGGTTCGACGTTCTAAGCCGGGAGGGTTGAAGTCGAAGCTCCTGAGAGCAAATCCATCCAGCAGAGAGGTGCGCAATGCCTCAAAGGCAGTGACGTAGGCCCACATAGTGATTGCGTAGGGGCAACGCAAAGGTAGTCAGGCACTCGATGGTTCAGTTGTCGAATCAGCTAGGACTTGCAATGTAGAGTGAGGTAATCTCACTAATCTCTTCTGTCGAGTGATATTCTCTGTACTGGATTGCCAACAAGGCATCCAAAGTTTGTATTCATAAATTACTCCTGCATAATAATAAAATCCTCAGATTTGCAGCACCAGTTTTCCCGCATTGGGTTTTTCCAAGGACATTTGTCCAAAAATAACAGTGTCATTGTGTTGTATTTTCTTTCTTGCTCAGTTTCTTGTTTCCGCATTATATTTAATTAAGTGAAGGCTACAGTGTATGTATTTCGATATTTGTCGTAATAAACTGCAAGTAATTTGTTTAAAGGAATTTAACAAACAGGAGAACTGTCATCAGTTGTTGTAGAAGGGATTCCGGTTCAGGGAATTTTCAGAACTAGGTCTAAGAAACACGGCCCTCCATAAACTTTCACAACTTGATTGAAAATCTTTTCATCTCTTGCAGAAAATAACACTGATAAAATTCCTCAAGTAAATTTGGAACAAACTAAAGAAATCGATTTGGGTATTAAACCCTTGGCTTTCTCTTTCAAACCCTTGCGTTGGTCTACTCTAGTAAACCTTGGCGTTTCAAATTTGATCTGATACCATGTGAAAAATCAATAAAAATATCGCTTATTGCAATCAACCAGTAATTATCCAATGTATTTAATTATGAGCAAAATTATTTACTGCAAATATTGAATAAAAACAAGACTGCAATATTTACCAAAAATAAACTACGGAAACTCTAAGAAAAACCAATCACAAAATGGATACAAATATTTTTGGACAAAACGCCCCTGGAGAAACCCTGAACGGAAAACTAGTTCTTCAAATCTGAGGGTTTTATTAATCTTCAGCAAATTCTACAATTGATAAATATTACAATACTACTTGGCAAACCTCGACGAATCTCTGACAATATATTTCTTCACCTCCACAAGTCAATCTAACCCCTAGAAGGCTCACAACCTCCATCTGCAACCTGACACGGCCTCACACTAGCAAATATGGCTTGTACGGCCTCACACTGGCGGCTCCTAAACCCTATGAAGCTCACGGCTTGGATGAAATCAGCCTCTCAGCCTTGCCAGCAACTCGTAACGCCCTCTTGGAGATCTTGTATGACCTAGAAAATACAGCCTCCACAAAGAATCTCGGTCTCTTTCAGAAAAAACATTACCCTCCTAGAATCCTCACAACCTCAATAACACTGCCTCCCTATTTGCAAAAGAACTCTAGGAGAATTCCTCCTCCAGATCTAGAAAATGGAAGAAAACTGATGAAAGAAAACCCCAAAAAATATTCATTGTTTCAAATGTTGTTGAAACCCTTGTTGGTGTCAAATACAATAACTATGATCATGATCTTTAAGACTACCCATTGATTTCCTTTATAATCTCTTGTTGAGAAATCAACGGCTAAGATCTAGATCTAAAATAATCTAATTGATGGCTAAAATTGTTTAGAAACTTTTCTAGAAGTCTCTAAAGATAAATCGACCATGTCTCAATTATTACTAATTAATTAATCTATTCCATAAGTTAAAACTTAAGAAAATAATTAAAACTGATTAATTAATCTAATTAATACATTTTCATTCAAAAGAATAATTGTCACTACCAAAAACTGAATTTACAATGCATTCTGTAAAATTTACTATGTCTCAATTATTACTAATTAATTAATATATTTCCGTAAGTTAAAACATAGGAAAATAATTAAAATTGATCAATTAATTTAATTAAGACATTTTCATTCAAAAAATAATTGTCACTGCCAAAAACTGAAAATTTACCATTGCGTTCCCTAAAATTTACCATTGCATTTCGCAAAAAAAAATCAGCAAAATTTGTTATATCTTTATTGAGCAAATGGAAGAGGATAGATGGCCTAAGGCTGTCTTTAATGATAGATTGTGCAAAAGCAAAAAAACTTGGATGCAGCAAAATAACAAATAATTTGGTAAATGGGGTATTTGCTTGAACGCGTGTCCCATAAACAGCAAAGAGATAAAACCTTTTGTTATGGAAAAGTTCCACAAACATACTTGGGATAAAGAGCTAGGAAAAAATAGAAATTACTATATTGAAGTGTTTAATTCCACTCATAGTCATCAACCAAAAGCATACATAGAGGCCAATATCTCTTGGAGAGCCAAAATTCTTATTGCTCAGTTAAGGACTAATTCTCATCAATTTCGTTGTGAAACAAAGCGCTCGAAAAGGCCAAAAGAAGTGTGGGAGGAAAGAGTATGCATTTTTTGTTCTTCCATAAAAGTGGAAACAGAAAAACATTTCATTTTAGAATGTGAGGCCTTCAAAGACAACAGTGAAAGTTATGCAGATATGCTGGCAGCTAGCTCTTGGGATAATCTATTTAGCGAGGGGTATGTCGAGAAGCTGAGAGCATTTATTTTGAAGCTTCACAGAAAAAGGGCCGAATACATCAAGCAGATGAAGAAACAATCTGTCCCATAGGAAATAATTTATTTCTTCTTCTTTCTTTCTTTCGAGAAGAAATGCAAATTGTTTTTAAATAATAACTTCGAATTTCAGTAGCTCATGAAACATGTAAAGTATCGTAAGAATAATTATAATAACATACAGAGCATCTGTAGCCTCGTAACTCCCATTGCCACTAACTGCCTGCGAACTGCAACCCGCCTCTGCTTTCTCCCCGATATCTACACGCCCTTCATTTTTGCCGCTGGCTGAATTTTCGTCGCTCTTAGGATTGTGAATTTGCCGCACAAGATCCTCCAGTTTACGGGCCCTCAGCTGCTCAAGATAAATCCCCAAACAAAATTGAAAATCCCGATTTCGGGTTTAAAAATATACAGAAATTGTAATGTTTATATTGGGAACTCACATGATTTAAGAGCAATTTCTCGGCGGTCTTTCGAATTTTGGCCTGTGCGTTCTCGCGCTGTCGCCGGCGTGCAATTACCGTTCTCCTCTTCAGTGCAGGGGTTCCGCCATCGAAGACGAATACAGGCTTCACGCGGAGGAACAAAAGCTTGCAAATTCGCCTGAAGAAGCCAATTAAATGGGCATTTCTTACCATTTCTCCCCTGTCGTCTCTCATTGCCTTCATGAATTGAATTATCCATATACTTGCATCTGCAAAAATAAATGAAATTCTTTTAAGCGCTATGGACGAAGAGTAAATATTTTGGAAAAAATAAAAAGGCTTGAAGGAGGAAATGGAGGAACCGATTGCAAGTTTTCTCCCGGCGAGAGTTTCGACTGAAACACGCCTGCCCACTGGTGTCAGCAGCTCCCATAAACCCTGAACCCCCATGGCCTCTGCTTCGTCTGCCCTTTTGATCCCTGGATCTGTTGAACACCTCGGTGACTCTCCCGGGACCTTTGAATTAAAACTTTGTTTCCTTGATACGCTTACTTTTAGAGTTGAGGCGTGTGGAGACGAAATCTAAGTCAAGGCTGCGACGGGTAAACGAAGGAATTTTATCAATCTATCCGACAGGGTTAAATTTGACGGCAGTGTACCCATGTTCCGCATTTTTACACCTAAAATACTCTCTATTTCAAAATCTCCACGTCATTGTCCAGTAATTTTTAAAAACGTCAATTTGCATATTTAAAAGGGAAGTTTTCATTTTTCTTTTTATATATTTAATCCTTGCGCTGAAGAATCGAGATATCTTGGTTAAAATTTAAATGTGAACATTGAAACTCGATTTAGAGAGTGAATCATTGTGATTCATTAATATCTTTTTTAATGATACTTGATCTGTATAATGAGTGATAATTTATAGGACGAAGTCATAAATTATTTGAAAATATTTTTAGAATAAATCACATTGGTATAATTTGGCCGACTTGTTTTGAACCAATAATTAGGGTTCATCGTCACGATAAGTTGGTTGAAAACGCATCGGCCAAATACTAATGTGATTTCTTCCAAAAATGTTTTCAAATCATCAAATGGATCACAGAAGCTTGAATTTGAAGTCATAAATGTCAACTTCCAGTTTTCAAAGGGTAAATGGCATAGCAATTAATCCCGAAAGTGACTTCCCAGCATTGTGATTCATTAATATCTTATTTAATGATCCTTGGATCCGTATCGCAAGTTACAACCTACAGGACAAAGTCATAAATGTCAACTTCTAGTTTTCAAGGGGTAAATGGCATAGCAATGAATCCCATTAGTGACTTCCCAGCTACCCACCGCCTAGTTATGTTACAAACTTACGGTGATTTGCTTGCAAAGTGCAACTTCCAACTCCAAGTGCCAAATTCCAATCAACTGTAAGTTATTGTTGAATGTGAATTGCAGTGAGGAGCAGGGGCATAGGCAAAACTCTGCAAAGTCTGGAACTTCGAATGCTACAGAACCTATAACTCAGCCGACCAAGTAACCAATAAGTGATAGTCATACTTTGTTCTCTGCATTCTGATTATTTTGTTTCCAAAACATTAGTTGACACAATGGTTCTCCCTGCTTTGCTCAGTGTGTAAAACGAAAATGATTACAATTGCAAATTAATTAACGCAGAAGAGATTAAATAATTACAGATGATTAAATAATTATAGAGCACAAAGTTTTGGTATGTTAAAAAAATCTAGGTACCCTGAAAATCCACCCCACCCCATATTTTAGGCTTTCTTATTTCCAAAAAATCGCCATTTATATACCAGTCCCCCGATGGACCATGTTACCTTTTTCTATGGAAGTAGGCCTTGAAAGTTTAGTGTTACTTATATTTGAGAGGGAGGCTTTGCTCCTCTATTCGTTTTTTTATGGTCTTTGCTTGCTTGCGATACATCTCTCAGGCAGTACTGGTTTTTCTTTTTTTCATTAAATTGGAGGGTTCTGTGTCTTGCATGTTTTTTTGTATGTGATTGGGTGCTTGTTATACATCTCTCTCAGGCAGTAGTAGTTTTTGTTTTTTTCATTAAATTGGAGTGTTTTGTGTCTTGCTTGTTTTTGTATGTGCCTGCCCTTGTATATTTTGTTTGTGGTTTTATTATTCTGTGATGGGTGTGTTGTGTTTGTGTATGTGAATCCTGATAATAAAAAAAACAAACCTAGCAGTAGAGTGTGCCATCTAGATATATGAATGCCTATGGCCATAGCATAGAATGGAGTGACACTCCATGAGCCAACATTATGAGTAAATATCTGAGGGTGAGTATTGTGATTTCTTTAATCATAAAATTTTCTCCTCCTAATCCCTTTGTTGAACATAATTTATGAATTCATAATGTTAAATTTTACTCGTAGAGATGTCCAGATTGCAATCTATGGAATGATGATTCAGCAAGGCACTATGAGGTAATGGAACAAACAGTGATATTTATTTTGCACCGATCTGTGTGCAATGCTGAAGAGATACATATTCTAGATTTTAATGCATAGTTTCTTCCTTGACAAAATAAAAATGAAATTATGTGAAGAAATAAATAGAATAAATGAAGTTATATGTGATCTTTTATTACAGTGTGTTGTATATAAATAGCCTCGGCCACATATGATGGCAGAAAAAGTGGATCCGATAGACAGCTTTTTGCACTGCTTATATTTGAGAGGGATGTTGTGCTCTTCTATTCGTTTTTCTATGCTCCCAACATGCTTGTTGGATATCTCTCTACGCAGTAGTGTTTTGTTTTTTTTTTTTGTCTTTTAATAAATTGGATCTTTCTCTATCTTGCTTACCTTTGTGTATTTTGATTGTGGTTTTATTATTCTATGATGGGTGTGCTATGTTTGTCCCAACATTGATAGAGAAAGAAACCCTAGAGCCTGGCCATCTAAAAAATATATAAACGCATGGATAACAATTTCTTCCTATCACCTTTACCCTCACGCCTAGCTTTAAGGACTTCGGCTTCCATCTTTCAAAAAAAACGCAGAACATTTCAACAGCCTGGAAAATTTGCGGAAAATTTTGATCAACAAGTCTCAAAAGAAAGTGTAGCAATAAGACTTGAGTGCACTGGTACAACAGAGAATGGAAAATTTGCAATAATTATGAGTACAATTTGAAATTAGATGAAACTTGTACAAATAAATATTAAAAGTCATATGATGGGCAGTTTAAAAGTAAAAGCGTCATAACAAAATTCCTTAACGGGTAAAGGCACCCATCAAATTTAACCCTTGATCCACGATACCGATGCTTTATTTTTATTACTGCTCACTGTGATTTCACATTGTTTCCCATTTCTTATGCTCATTGTTATTTCACATTATTTCCCATTTCTTATAGTTGTTGATTGTTTCAAAATAACAAATGGTTTAGTAAATGGGGTATTTGCTTGAACGGGTGTCCTATAAATTGCAAAGAGATAAAAAAAAAAATTGTTATGGAAAAGTTCCATGTGCGTACTTAGGATAAAGAGCTAGGAAGAAAGAAAAATTACTATATTCAAGTGTTTAATCCCACTCATAGTCAATCAACCAAAAACATACATAGAGGCCAATATTTCTTAGAGAGCCAAGATTCTTATTGCTCAATTAAGGACTAATTCTCATAAACTCTATTGTGAAACAGGGCGCTAGAAAAGGCCAAAGGAAGTGTGGGAGGAAAGAGTATGCATTTTTTGTTCTTCCGGAAAAGTGGAAACAGAAAAACATTTCATTTTAGAATGTGAGACCTTCAAAGACAACAAGGAAAGTTATGCAGATATGTTGGCAACTAGCTCTTGAGATAATCTATTTAGCAAGAGGTTTGTCGAAAAGCTGGGAGCATTTATTTTGAAGCTTCAAAGAAAAAGGGCCGAATACATCAAGCAAATGAAGAAGCAATCTGTCCCATAGGCTATCTTTAGCCTCGTGGACATTAAAATAATTTCTTTCTTTCTTTCTCATTAAACCCTTTGTCAATAATCATTTTATGGTTTTTAGTTCATTTCAAACTTTTTTTCTTGTATTTTACACATTTCTCCTACTATACTATAATGAATTGGGTTGTTTTTATTTCATGTTATAATGAATTAATGAATTAGGTTGTTGAGCTTAGATGCTTATTTTACACCTTAATGTATAAGCAATGTGTAAGTATGTTTGTCCTTAATGTGAAAGGCAATTTTTAAGTACGTTCATTCTTCTTAAAATAAAAATAAAATATTCTCTAAATAAAAAAGAAATGTTAGCTATAATTAAAAAAATAAAAATAAATAAATAGAAAAATATGCTATGCATATTTGATTAGTTGAGCATATGTGAGCCTAATGGTTAAAAGCATGTGTTCCTCTAAGAGGTCATCGGTTCAAAACTGGAGGGGTGTAGAGTATGTATGTCTTCATAGACTTAGCAATCAAATCGTTGCGTGGAGGTGGGTCCTTTGTCCCACAAACAAGGGGGTCTCATACACCAATTTCGTGTCTGGCTTGGCCGTGACCTTAAAATTAGATAATAATAATAATATAAAATGAATTAATATAATTTCATGTAAAAAAATGTGAGTAAAATGTTTAAACCTTATATTTTTAAGTGATATCAACCTCATATAGGAAATACGAACTGGAAATAGTATTACATCTTCTAAATGGTTTGACTATGCAAAACAACTCTATGAGCATGATCCCAAGGTTGACCCTCCCCCCTTGGTCAACACTGATACTTAACTCTTCATAGTGCAACAGGTAGAGATGGGTATCAAGAAGTTGGGTGTTGGAAAAGCAAAAGACTTAGCTGAACTCCAAGCATAATATCGAAAGTGGGGCTCAAAGATCCTTGCACCTCACATTACAAAAAAAGTCAACAACATCATACAACAGGGGCTCCCAACATATTGGACAATTGGCATGGCAATACCTCTTTTCAAGAGCAGTGACGTCAATAATCCCTCCAATTATAGGACCATCATGGCAAACCCTTTGTTTGCAAAGCTATTTGGAAGCATGCTAGAAAATAAAATTAACAAATGAGCATAATAAAGATATAAACGTGCTAAAGGACAAGCAGGTTTTAGACCTAAACATTCCACAATTGATCATTGTATAATTTTAAGGCACATCATTGAAAAAGTTTGGGAGAAAAAGGAAGAAGTCTTTTGTTGCTTTGTTGAGTTTAGAAAAGCATTTGACTCAATTCTTAGGGATAAGCTTTGGCACATAATGGAGGAACTTGGGGTTCCTAAACATTTGAGAGCAGTTGTGCATAGGTTGTATGAAGAGGTGAAAGTCAAAATTAGAACTTCAACAAGCATTTCTGAAAGTTTTAGAAGCGATATCGAGGTCAAGCAAGGTTGCCCATTGTCTCCTACCCTTTTTGGTTTATATATCGACAAGCTTGAGGAGTGGCTAAATTCACAAAGGGGTGATGGTATCTATTTGGGAAAGTTTGTTATAAGGCTTCTTTTGTATGTAGATGACCTTATTCTGATTGTTAAATCGGCTCTTGGTTTGCAAGAGCACTTATTATCCCTTGAGCATTTTTGTAGAAGTGTGGGGATGCAAGTCAATATCAACAAAACGAAAGTAGTGGTTTTCTCTAAGAAAATAAAACATAACTAGCATAAGTTCTACTTTGAAGGCAACATTCTGGGAGAAGTTGCAAATTACAAATGCCTTAGAATTTACTTCAACAAGAATATAAGGTGGAATGGTTGTATAAAGAAAAGAACTTTGGGGGGTTGGAAAGCATTTTATACTTTCCAAAATAGGTGTAGAGAGGCAGAGTTATCAGACTGGAAAACCACTCAAACTCTTTTTAGGTTTCTAGTGATTCTGGTGATTCTCTATGGTTGTGAACTATGGGCTAGCAGTACATTCGACATGCAGTGGAGACAAATTGAGAAAATTTAGAAGTATTTGACTACAAACAAATTCAAGATTAAAAGTGTAGTTCCTTATGCTATCTTGTTAAGTGAAACAGAGGTTGCTCCTATTGAAGCAATTGCTATGGTGCGAGTCATAAGGTATTTAAAAAAGTTGACCAAATAGAAGAGGGTAGATGGCCTAAGGTTGTCTTTAATGACAAATTGTGTGCAAAAAAAAAAAAAAAAACTTGGATGCAGCAAAATAAAAAAATGGTTTAATAATGGGGTATTGCTTGAAGGAGTGTTCCCATAAACAACAAAGAGATAAAAAAAAAAAAAAAAAATGTTATGGAAAAGTTCCACAAGCGTACTTGGGATAAGAAACTAGGAAGAAAGAAAAAGTACTATATTGAAGTGTTTAATCCCACTCATAATCATCAACCAAAAGCATACATAGAGGCCAATATCTCTTAGAGAGCCGAAATTCCTATTGCTCAATTAAGGACTAATTCTCATCAGCTTTGTTGTGAAACAGGGTGTTGGAAAAGGCCAAAATAAGTGTTGGAGGAAAGAGAATGCATTTTTTGTTCTTCTGGAAAAGTGGAAACAGAAAAGCATTTCATTTTATAATGTGAGGCCTTCAAAGACAACATGGAAAATTATGCAAATATGCTGGCAGCTAGCTCTTAGGATAATCTATTTAGCAAGGGGTTTGACGAGAAGCTGGGAGCATTTATTGTGAAGCTTCACAGAAAAAGGGTTGAATACATCAAGCAGATGAAGAAACAATATGTCCCATAGGCTATCTTTACCCTCGTGGACGTTAAAATAATTTCTTTCTTTCTTTCTATATATCTATACATACAAAGAAATGTTAAAATAATATATTTTAATGGTGTATGGAATAAAATATCCAAGGTGAGTTATGAATAATATATTTTAATATGAATTAATTTAATGTATACTTAAAAATATATTAATAAAAAAGAATGTGGCCTGGTAAAATGGCTCAATGCACATGTTATGTAACCTCTATAGCATTCAAAAATACAATTTAAACAAATACAAAATTATACATTGTTTTTTGCACTCTAAAATAAGTTTGCACCTAAAGAAATTTTATCACTATCGGCTCATGTTAGATTCATGCTATGTTGGTTTATATTTACATGGTTCGGAGTTTATTCTTTGCTAAGTCATTGTATGTTTTTCTCATTTTAACATGTTTAGTTTCAAATGGCCTTGAATTTTGATTCCTTGTGTTTATTGAAGTTTTTTTTCTCGTGTTTATTGAAGTTTTGTGTCTTGAATTTTGATGCCTCGTATTTATTGAAGTTTTTTATGCAATGTTGTTATTTCTTATTGCCATGTTTCTTCCATTTTCACTTGTTGTGGCATTTTAAATATGGTTTTGAGTACTTTTTTTTGTGTTAACCAACTTCCTCTTCTGGGCCTTAATCCATGGACCAAATCTATAATGTAGATTATATGATTAATTGCATCTTTTGAACTCCCTTTGCCAACTTTGGCCAAAAACCTCTCATTGTTCATCATTACCATTTTCTAATTATATAAAGTGAATTTTCTAAGGGCTTTCAACTGCATTAGGTACAATCTCAATTGTATAAGGAGAATCTATGTTGGGTGTTGTTTATCACTCCTAGGTTGTTCATTATTGTGTGTTTTTGTACTCATTCTAGCTACGTACACTTGCTTTTGTCTACACCCATGGCACCAAATGTTGTAGCAATATAAGAGCATTGCATTAATGAGGCTCTAGAAGATGGAATACCACATCTTGTAATCCCATATTTCTACTAATATATATATTTTGGAGTCGAAAGAGAGCTTTCTACCTCCTCAACATATTTACCTGTTCGCAACAAAGTCTTTACTCAATGAACCTATGACATAACACCTGCTTTAATGTAATATTAAAGAATACCATTGATTTCACTAGATATTGATAAATACCTCCCAAAATCCTTTTGTTGAACCCTCCTCGTAATACATATTTCTAATAAAAAAAAACCATTATTTTTACTACAAACCCCCTTTTATACCCCCGAGTACCTATAAACCCCCTCATACCTTGCACCTCCCTCCAAATACCTACAATATATTGACTTTACTTCTCATGGTTGTAAAACCCCCTTTATATTGACTTTACTTTTCATGATTATAAAACCCCCTTTATGAATGAATGTAATAATTTATTGGTCAACAAGGTGAAGCCCCTATGGTGCACGTATCCCAACTCAATTTTTCATTAAAGACCAATCTCAATTATTTGAAGCCTTGGGCTATTTCCAATGACTCTCAACTAAAGCCAAATTAAGGTTGCATTTTTTTCTCTTTGAGTGAGGACCTTCCTACCATGAATTTCCTAATATTCAAGCACTTCCAAACTTCTTTACAATATTCTTTACGGCTCTAAGATGTGATTATAGGCTATGTATTGCTTTGTCCATTAGTGTCATGTTGTTTATGTAAAGTCTTGAGTATTGTCCTTGTTATATTCCTGAACCCTTGTGTTTATCCATCATTTAGTTTGTTTATGTCAGGGGTTGAAAAGTGTGGGCGAGAGAGCAAAACATTGTTTTACCCAATATGACAATCAAATATTTTAGACAACTGTTTATTGGTTTTAATTTTCGCCTTTAAATATTTGTATAGTTGGTATCCTTTTGTCCCCAATTGTTTGAGACATCCATTTCTACCAACATTTCCCATGGTTTCTCTCTTGGGAGGTGTCAATGGCTTTCTTCAAATCCACAAAATAGCACCATAAATCTTTACCTTTGATGTTACAAATTGTATGTATTATAGTCTAAGTGTGATGAAATGGTCTATGGGGCAGTGCTTCGAATAAAACCCCACTTACCCTTTATATTTTTTATCCTTATACTTTACCCACTTACTAACATTTTCCCCCATAATCTCATCTATAAATTTAGTGAACATCAGATTGATTATGATGGTATCATTATTCCCCAAGTTATTTTTGTCTTCCCCTTTAAATAGTAGTAGGATTAGTGTTGTTGCATGGTTATTTAAAAATCACTCTCTGACCATTTTGATTGAGGGGATTTCAATGTGCGAGCTAAGGAAGTCCCTCTTCACTTTAGGAATTCTATTTGTGGTGTTTTGACATCCCTTGCTTTTCCTGCTACCATCTTTGCTATGCATGTCCATATCCTCCTTAGTGAAAACATCCTTGACTATGGTGATTTTTGGTGGTTATTATTTCCTTGTCGAGATTTTGTAAATGTCTCTCACATATGATAACCATTTCTCAGGTGTAATGTCTTTGCTGTAAACCTGCTTTTGAGTCTGCAATTATTTCCAAACTGCTTTTGGGTTTTCTGTGGTCGTCTTCATCATTACTTGTTGCCTTATCATTATAAAAATGCCTTTGTGTTCTTTTATCATTTTCCTGCATTAGTTGAGGTTCCCCTTTCTTTTATCTCCCTTGCATTTAAACCTTGCATCTTTGCACTCCTCATTTTACCATGCATTCACTAGGAAATTGTTAGATGTTACCTTCCCTCTTCCTAGGTATCTGGGTTTGCATTCTCATCATATTTTTTGGGTTGCCTCCGTCGTATATTCACATTAGTAGTTCACACCTTTGTGCTAAATCAAGAATTTCGAGTGGGAGGTGATTGTACAATTGTTGCACTAAAGAAACCTAGTTTTTCTCTAGCAATTTCCACCCCATTTTATGTTGTTATTGCATTGCTTGATCAACCCTTGGATCTCCCTTTTGTCCACCTCATTCCCACAAAGGGAAATTATGGTTTGATAAAATCACATTTTGTTAATTATTAATCATGAAGGCTATTACATTCAATATCCCACTTCCCAATAACACTATGAAATTAACCACACTCTTTCAGTTGTGTGTGTGACATGTTGCCTCACCTAATTGTTTCACCTCTTAAGCCTATTATATATAACAATGCAATGAACATTAAACAAATGTAATATCTCCACCCTAAAGTGTGTAATTTTTGTTGGTGTCATCTATTGACTTCATATTATATTTTACCTCCCATCCAATGTGACATAAGGGTTCTGCACATTCTATGAATTTGCCATATAGAGGTTCCTTTTTATCAGTCTCATTGTGCCTTTGACAACAACCACTACTCAACTCCTCTAAATGCCTTGTGCTTGGCGGGTATTGAGGGGCCCCACCTTTTTACTAAGTATAGAGGTCACCCTACCAAGCTTACCCATGGTTTAGGAGTTATGATCAACCATATAATGACTTGAGAAAGTGGAGGAGTATGAGTTTTGCCAGGGTTTATTGGCAATTCACCAGCATGAACACCCCCTCCAGCTATTAGGTTTTCTAATGAAACCCTTGAGGAAGACCATAAGTTAATTCCTCTTGCAACTTTTGATGATTTAATCATTTATATAGCACAATATTGTCCCACTTCTCAACGTTATAGCGCACCATTAGCCATGAGTGCAAAGCTACATGGTCTTCCTTAGTCCAAATTTGTCCTCCTCAAGGCACTATATCACAATGTTAATCACTTAGCTAGCACTATAAAACTACATTATGCCTCAATCATGCACCATGAGTCTCCTTTACCTTCTCCTCGTCCTTATAGCACTCTCTTGGCCATCCCACATCCATACTTAATCAAAACAAAATCCTCAAATATCGGCCTCTTTGAACCTCATAGCGCATCAATGATCAACAATTTAGTGCTATAGTGTACTAGTAATGGTTAACGATGCACTAGAAGGTCCCATTGAGCTTTCCCCCACCCTATAACACTACACAATCCATCTTCTCAACATTACAATGTCATTTTTGGCCAAAATTTGGTGTTTTCCCCTCAGTTTTATCTCTCTAAGCCCCTATAGTGCATCATTTTCCATTAGAACTACATCATAGTGCCCCCTCAAGCCTCAATGCTACATCATGATGCTCCTTTTTCCATTTACATAACACTACAATCTAAACTTTTTTCTTCAAATTTTGGCCTCCTTGAGCCATTATAATGCAGTGTTAGTCATTAGTGCAACACTATAGCACATTCTTAAACATTACTAAAGTGCTACACCACCTCCTTAATCTTTTAGACTAGGCCATGGTGATTCCCTCAAAGTTTTCCCTCTGTTATGATGTGTTCTCCCAAGCTTTCCTGGTGTGAAAATGATATGATTTGGAGGTGAAGTTCAAGGTAAAAGTGAGCATTGATTAAGTGATTTAAAACTTATGAAAACTCTCTATTATGTACCTAACATCTCCAAGTTACTTTTACCGTAAGTCTCTTAGGGTTTACCCTCTTTAAAACATCTAGGGTTTCATGTTACATTGGACAAAATCCAATTTTTAAGTTTAGTTTTTGACATCCTTAGACATTATAGTGCAACAATAATCACTTAGCCATCACTATAGCACAATACTAACCACTAAGCCAACACCACAAAACCTTCTCAAGCTCCATAGATAAGTCAGGATACCTTCCTCAAGTTCACTTAGGGGGCCTTCTCTAAAACCTACCTTTTACAAAATTTGCCTGAATTGAAGAAGGAAATCAATGTAAAGGGGTTGATTCTTCAAGTTTCTTCAATTTCATGAAAACCCTTTTATCATGGCCCCAAAATTGCTTGGATATTGTCTCCCTTCGATCCCCGAGGTTTCCCCTCACTAGAATCCCAGGGTTTGATGTTCCAAAAACATCTTAATACCAATAATCAATCTTTCAGATGGAATATTGACCCACTCTATATCTTCAATATTGGGCACATAAACAGGTGTTTTAATTCCTAGAAACCCTGAGTTTCCTCCAAAAAACTCAAAGGGGTCTCTTCATGGGGAAATGCAAGGCCATTTGAATTAGAATTTCGAATATGCGATTGTGATGGTTAGGAGGGATACCTAGGTTAATTTCATCAACCTTTTGGTCTCATCATCACTGAAAATTTCCCCCTCACATAGCCCCATCCAATCTAGAAACCAATCTCTCAATCCTTCGCATCTTGCAAGTTATGATAATCTGTATAATGGGTATATGTTTTTTTTAGTGATTATGTGGGATATTTCAATACAAATACTACCATTTTGAGAGATAACTGAGGAGGGAAGCCCTCAATTTTAAGGAGTATTTTACATTGCAAATAAGCTTAAATAGTGGCATATATCAGCAAAGTGAATAACTCCCATTAATGGAGACCAAGGGGAACACCAAGCCAAATTAAGAGGAGTAAGCACAAAATTTGAAGAGTTATTGACTATAAGGGATGTGCCTTCTAATATCCTCATTGATATCCTTGTTAGAGAACCGTTAAGGAGCAAAGCACTTAGTTATAAGGAGTATTGCATGTTGTAGATTAGCAATAACATAAGCCCATAAAAAATCTTTAGACCTGAATGGAAGCCCCCAAAATCAACACAATAATATAAATATGCTTCCATCATTATTATTTGATGCTTTGAAGTTACTAGAGAAATTGGAGAGGGGTATGTCCTAGCTAGTGGAACATTGTTAGCTGCACATTGCCATGCATTCATTCTTGTTTTCATTGGATAAGGATAGATCTAAAGAAATAGGTGAAGACCATGACATCGTAGAGAGCTTTTTATCTGGAAAAGTGAAGTGATTACATCATCCTATGAGTCTATGTGGTGTGTCTTAAAGACGTCACGATGTCCTCTACTAAAGATCCACTCTTATCACAACAATTGTCAACCTATCTATAAGAGTTTCAAAACTATTTTTTTTATTATAATTGTAAACTGCAAGAATTTGAAGAGTTGTAATTGATGTGATCATTAGCTCAATAGTCACAAATGGAAATTAGTAAACTTGTCCAAACAAATTGTACAACTCTTAATATGAATGTAGTTTTGGATCTTTTATTGATTTCATTGTAGACTAGAGCTAGGAGGTTGGTACTTCTTTACTTATTGTTGTAATATTTAGAAGCCCTTAAAGGACATTGCTAGAACTATATGCTTACATGCCTCTTATTGGTGTTTATGACCATTCTTGAACAATTCATGAATGAGTGTGCTTTGTTGGATATATATTGTTATGACATGGACTATTCCGTAAATTATATGCTTTCTCTCACAGACTTGTTATTTCAGTTTTTGTACTTTCATTTATGAGAACTTGTTATATCTAAATGCAAATTGTTCTAGCAAAATGAACACTTATTGTTGTCCTCAATTATAGCTAATTGTTTCCTTTCTTATGCATTTGTGTGTTTTATGGCTCATTTGTATCCTAGTTATCTTATACCTTTCACTGCTAGCTAGCTTACCCTTTTTCAATCACAGTGCACTAGATATTTTTAGGTTGGAATCCACATAACCTTGTTGTGATGATTATCGATATCTCACAACACAGTCAAAACTCAAATTCATTACTAGACCAAAACCCAAAAGGGTCTATGATCCCAAATAGAGTGAGGTCTAATTTGGACCTCGTACCAAAAATAACACTTGACTATTGCTAAGACATTTTTCTCCGTCATTAAGTCTCCAACCGACACTACTTATCCATTATCTTTAGATTTTGTTATGTCTTATGTTAGGTGGTGGCATGTCTAACCCCTGCTTCTTGTATAAAATGGTGATTGGGGGGCAAAATAATACGTTTTAAAGAAGTTGGAGGTGCCCCACTCTTATGGGGAGAGTTAGATATATTAATTGATTTTGTTCACTTTTGCATGGTTATATTTTCATCAAACTCGTACTTTATAAAGTGGGGATCTTCCCCCACCCTTTAGGGTTATTTGATGGTTTATTTCAAACAATCCAAAATTTCTATCCATAAACATCTTGAATCCTGCAATTTTAACTATCATGGGTCTTAACCATGACATTTAATAATATCCCGCCCTTCTACTAGAGGACTTGGACTATGGTATTTCCTCCATGTATATCCCCTATGGTGCCATAGATTTAGTTTTAGCTCATCCTGGTCATTTGGGCCATGACAAATTATTCTTAACTCATGCTCTTGAACTCTTCAACATTTGCCTTGACATTCCAGAAGACATGCTTTACCTTGATTTCTTTCTTCATTTTATAAGGTCCTCAACAACGAATAAAGTAATCTCATTCAATGACTTCCTTGCTTTCAAGATATGGGGTTTGTCCCTATTGTTATAAAGGATGATGTTTAATGGTATGTCTTTAATTTCTTGACCTTAAACATTGTCTACTCTTTCTACACACTATATGGGGCCTACCCATCTTGATATCTCTTTCAAGAACCCTTATGTTGCTCTAATCAACTCCTCGCCCTTATTGTCTTTTATAAACCCTTTGATTATGATATTGTTGGCCCTATTTTGTTTATGTTATTCCTCCAAGACTTTTGCTCTACCATACCTAGGTGTCATCATCTTAATCATCCCAACATTCCTTGATTGGATATTTATTATCCCTACCCATGTTCCATGTTCTTGATTCTTCTCCTTTATATTAGTTTCACTTTCTCTAGATTTAACAAATAATGAGTTCATCTCCTCAAGTGGCATTGTTTCTTAGCTAGTCTCTCCCTCCTCCAAGTACGAAACCTCGTGTTGGAGGTGTTTTCCTTTAAATTGTTTGATGCATTTTGCATTATGAAAAAATTCCAATTCCAACCAAGCAAGGTGTAATCCCAGTGTTGATATAATTTATTGTTTACTATGGACTTGTCATTTAAGTTGTTGATTGCGTTAATCAATATTCATTAGTCTGACTTTTAGGGTTTGGATGATGTATTGGTTATTATAATAAGTTATCTCAAGGTTTTTTAGTGATGGCTTTAGGTTTTCATTTCCTACCAAAGTGGTCAAATTACTACCTCAATTCAACTTTACCCTATTATGAAGCTCATCATGTAGTCCATGCTTCTCCTACCCCCTACTTGTCATCTAGGTTTTATATGGATGTTTGGTTAAAGGTGTCAAACATTTCATTTGATCTTAGTCTTTTTTGGAATCTTGAGTTATTGGCCTCCCACTTTACCAATGTGTGTTCTCTCTTGGTAGGCTCATTTGTTGCTATCATGTTAAATGATTGTTACATAAAGATGGTTTACAAGGCAATTCCTAGACTTAGAGCTTTGTGGGTTAGTAAGTTGTCTTTGGGATACAAGCCTTGAATCAATATGATAATATCCTCCCCTCACTTTGGTACTGACATTATGGGTGATTTTAGTGTCATTCTTTGTGTTCCATCTTCATCTCATGGTTTTTATCTACATAGTATTGTAAACTATCTCCATGTTATGATTGTTTGCCCTTAAAATTGAAGAAGAAAAACAATACATTAGAATATTCAAGCAAATCCACAAGGGAGGGCAACATCATACAATGATCCTTTTATGGAAATATCAACTCCTCTTCACTTGCCTTTTAAAGAGATCAAAATCCTAATGAGCTAAGTTATAATGTGATATACTCCAATACAATATCCATAAGGAGGACTTCCCCATTATTTATAGTAAGCTATAAAACTCTAATCATAACTAAATGTAACCCCGGGGTGGATATTATTTAACGAGGCCTCATTAATTTTGTTTAATAATTGCTACTTAGTGGCCCTTATTTAATAAGCATATTGGATCCAATCCACCTCACAATGAATGGTCACCCTTGTTATTACTCAAAGGAGCCTTTCTTTCCCTATTATACCAATAGGGACGATCTTGTCATTCAATCCCCCTTCAAAAAGCATGGTTCTCAATGCTTAAAGTTATGATCCACAATCAAAATCTAGGGTCCCATGCATGGATGCTAACTATAATACCAAAGTTGTTTAAGGGACGAGGCTCCCACGTAAAAGAGTTAGCCTTAACACTAAAGTAGTCTAAGAAAATTGTTGATAAATCCAGATCTCATGTCGAAGTGCTCATGGAAAACTCCCAATTGATTACACTTAAGATTTATGTATGGCTAAGTACTACATTCCAAATGCTCCCCATGCTCATGTTGATCCAAAAAAATAGAATCCTTCATATCTAAATGATCCTCAATATCATTATAAATGGATAATGGTGTATTCCTACAAAACACCACCACTAGACAATATGCAATTGAAAATTGGTAGTAATAACAAGCATATGACTTTCTTATAATGTTCTCTTTGAATAATGGAGTAGAGTCATAAAAGGAAAGTTGCGAGTAGTTGTCCCATAAATGACAATTGTCCATACATCATTCATCATTAACCTCCTTTGAACTAGACCAGGTAGATATGTCAATTGCATATTCCCCTGTGATGAAATGATACTTTTCATCAATGATATGAGCCTCCTTAGCCTCCTCAAAAGCTACCCAAACCTCCTTAAAGTCACCCAACCCCTTTCGTAGATGTCATCACTAGGCTATGTAGTGAGATCAAGTTTGCTTTGTTGCTCTACAATGTCATTCTTTGTTTCTATAAGGTTTTGAAGCTATGAATTTAAAGTGACCCTAACTTCCTCAATATTGATCATAATTGCCATTATTGCCCCAATTTGGAAATTGAATTGTTGAACATGTGGCGATAATATGGAAACCTAGGTAGATTCTCAATAAAATAACAATAGATATGTATTTACTAATGGGAACACAATTTAATGTTCTTGGGAAATAGGAGGAGTTACTAGGATGTGTTGGAAAATGTAACTATGTTCAATCTTCAATAATGTACTTAAGTCATTATGTAATGTAGTTGTCAAAAGAATAAAGAAAATAACTGTTATTATTATTATGACTTATTAAAGCATGGGTTTCATGCTTGGGTCACCATGTTTTAGGTTAAAGTCCCCATCGAGGACTTATAGGATTTATTTTGAGTCTATAGAACAATTGCACATTTGAAGAGACCCTTCTTTGGCTTTTGAATCATGTAAAAAGGTTAGTATTGATTCAAATATGAATTACGGAACCTCCACACTATGTCGGCCTAAGGGAAGATCAAGTCTACCTAAGACCCTATTCAACCCTACAAGAAGCCTATAAAAGGAAGGACATTGAATCCATTTAGAGCATCACTTCTCATCGAGTTTGAATTCTCTCTACTCTGCAAAAGTGTGAAAATATTGTTGCTGTGTAGAAGTGCGAAGTGGGTAGCTGGGAAAGTTTGTTTCTGGGAAGTGGAAGTGAATACGAGTTTGGGTGAGTCTAAGGAGTCGAGGAAAATCGAAGTTTTTGTGGTAGTCATTCTCTGTTTCATGCTCTGTATTGGGAGATCAAAGTCTTCCAAGTTGGACTCTTGCCGTAACCTGTTAGTTGCTGCATAGTCGAAGTTGTTGGGAAGAGGTCAATACTATGGAAGCTGACTTGGTGTGGAGGGAAGGTTTGTTCATGGTATAGGGTGAAGAGTCTCAAAGAATACTATTGAAAGGAAGAATTACTTTGACTGGGTTTTCCCCTCGAGGGGGGTTTTGCCCTGGCATGTGCCTACATCTCGTGTTCATTGTTTTATGTGTTACTGCTTTTGGTAATTATTTGATGAACTAAAGAAAGAAGATATAAAGAATTTTAATAATAAGAAACATGACAAGTAATTAGCAAGATCAAGCAAGAATTTACTACCTTTCTAATTTTCCAACTTGGTATCAGAGCTTTGGTGAAGAAAGAAGAAAAATGCAGATCCATTCATAGGAACAATCTCAGGGAAGGAGTCGATTGTATTCAAGGAAGATGTCTAACTTAATCAAGGGTGAGAAAAAAGTTAAAGGAGCATCTAACTTTAGATCCTGGAAGAAGAGGATTGAACTAATCCTCGAGAAGAACAAGGTGTTGGATTTGGTAAAAGGAAATGGAAAGAAGCCTACAAAAGAAGCTAGTGATGTCGACAAAGCGAAGTTCATGGATTTAGAATTGGTGGTTATGACTCTAATGGTAGAAGGGATAAAATACAATCTTGTCTCATTCGTAGCTAACATCGAACATGCCCAGGAGATGTATGAAACCTTGTCGAAGTTGTTCACTATTAAGAACATTGGTCAAGTAGTAAGTTTGAAGAATGAGCTGAGGAATATGAAAATGACTAAAGAAGATATTGTTGCAACCTTCTTTGTGAAGATATCTAGACTCATGGATGATATTTTGGCCATCGATGAGATTGTTCCGAAAAAAGAATTGGTAATCACTGCTATATTAGGATTGCCACCCTCTTGGGGTGCATTTGCTTAAGGTGTCAACAGTTGGAAGGTAGCTCCCACCTTTGAAGAATTGTGGACCGCATGTAGTAAAGAAGAATTAAGGATCTCAATGGTTGTCAATCCTAGGGAGTATCAAATGATTATGTTTCTCATCATAAAGGAAAGAGATTGAAGGGACCATGGAAGAAAGTTGACATGTCTAAGATAGAGTGCTATCAATGTCATAAGAAAGGTCACTACAAGAGTGAATGTCCCGAGAATTCAAGGAATAAGAAGAGAGGAAGAGGTCAAGCCAACTTTGTTGAAGAAGGAGACTCAAAGAAAGTCAAACCTGAAGAATCTGACATTAAGGACTTACACTATTAAGTCATTTGCTTTACATAACTTGTTTGATATGTTTTAGAATTTATAGGTTTTTAACATATCTTTGGAAAATACATTTTTGTATTGCTTTAAGTTTGTAGGTTTCCCTCAAGGTTTGGAGGGAGCTCCCAACAACTCTCAAAGATAAGTATCTCATGTCTTTCAGTTTTGGGTTCATGTACTCGTTTAATTTTGATTATATTAAATACTAATCACCTTTCTCCCTTTGTTGTCTTGATCAAGAAAACATCCGAAAGGAGGATCTCTCAAGACAAGGTTAGTCAAGATTCAAAGGTATGCTTTGAATACATTGATTGAAAGGATTATTGATTTGATGATCTATTACTAACTTTGTTATGATTAGCTATATTCAATCTTAGTGATTCTTGTTTGGGTTATTCATATCTAGATAAATATACCCACCCCACTCATATTCTTGATTGACTATGTAGAACCCTAGACAGGTTCTGGAAAACCCTAATTGAAGGTTATGCTAATGTGAATGTCTGAAATCCTAAGCTACTTAGGGTGTGAAATTCTAGTTGAAGTTTTATTGATGATGTCTTGTTTAGGATTTTAGTGTGATATGGAAATCCTAACTTGTTAGGGTTGAATGATGAGGTCTAAAATCCTGAACCTTTGAAGTTTTCATAATGTTGGGTTTGCTATGTCTCTACATCAGAACCCTAGCTCATTAGCGTTTGGTGGAATGTGTGATTCTACATTGGAACCCTAACTCATTGGGGTTTGATGGAATGTGTAAGCAAGACCCTTATACTATCTTGAAAATGTTTCCCTTCGTATGTGTGTGTTTGTCTGATCAAACCCCAGTGTAATCAAGATGATTATGTGTTTAACTCTTATTTGATATTGTTGTGAAGTTGGGTTTGACTAACACATGATATGAAATATATTTGCATGATGTTGAAATCTAGGCATATATAGATATGTCCTTTTGATTGAAATCCTAGCTTGGTCTAAGTCAAGATGTATTAATGTTGTTAGACATATGATATGCTTATGTATGGTTACAAATTCCTAGATATGTGTGTCGATCTAGTCATTGATGGTCACGAGTCTTATATTCAATGGAAGTCCTTGTCTAAGATTCTAGGATGGTGATATCTAGACATGTAAGGTGTTGTAGCTAAACCCTATTAAAGTAAAATTTTCTAGTATGTGTGATATAACAATCTGAAATGTATTAAGTGATTATTGGAAATGAAAATATAGGAATTTACAATTAAATCCTAGTAGTGACATTGTCGTGAAATATAACAATCTAAGATCTATGTATGTAATGGTTGTTGAAATTATGAAAATGGAATTCTAAGGTTTTGGAATTAAACCTTAATCAAAGTAAAATCTATGCAATATGATGATTTGAGATTTGTATAAAAGTTTGGTGAATTTGTGAATTCTAGGGTTTTGGAGTTGAACCTTAGTTGAAGTATAAATCTTTGATGAATGTTAACTATATAATAACTTGAGATGTGTAAGAGATTTGTTGAGATTGATGATTGCTCAGAAATATAGGGTTTGCAACTAATCCTAGTAGTAATTGATCATGTTAGTGACTGATTGATGGTTGATTGAAAATCTAGGGGTTTGGAGCTAACCCTAGTGGAAGTTGGTCAAGTTAATGACTAAGCTGTGATTTAATTTGATTGATTTGTTTGTGTGAAATCTAGGATTTATATGAATCCCTAGTGAGAAGTCTAACATATGTATTTTGAAAGGTTGTTAGATACTTTGTATATCTATAAATTGTTTATAGGGTTTGATATGTGTTGTAGTAAGGTATGTCATACCTTTGGAAGACACATTGAAACTCTAGATGGAATGAATATTGTTATGAAGTAGTCTAGGGTGTAAAACAAAGTCCCTAACAAGATGTTGAAGAGTATATGTCTCTTTGTTTGTAATTGAGTTTGAGTATCTGATATGTATGAAATGCTTTTGTGATTCTAGTATGGTTAACATCATGCTTCTATAGATTTGGTTGTACTTGCCATTTAAGTTTTGTAGGTAATTTTCAACTTGGTGAATATGCTCATTGATGTGATAAGCATGATGGCAATGATGATAACTCTGATGAAATGGATGAAAGCCATGAAAGATTCTTCAATGTCAGAAGGAAGAAGTTGATCTCCTGGAGGAAGCATGAATAGAAAAGATCTCCCTAAGATTAAAAGGGAGTCTGAATAAAGAGGTGCTTCCTCATTGAGAGGGAGGGCATAGCTTCGTATCAATTGAAGAATGAATTTCGGAGGATATGTTGTTGCATGAGAAGTAGGAAGGAAAACACATTATTGAGGAATATTTTGTCAAAGATTCGGTTGATAGTCCTACTATGAAAAGTTGAGAAGCAACAACAAGTTGTCTGTAAGATCCCGAAGGTTTGTATTTGATTATGTACATGTGAAAGTATATTATTGATTAGGGTTGTGTTTGTACAAGTGAATATCTCGATGTAGCATGCTGGTTACCAATTAGTTTGATTGGGAGAGATTGGTCATTCTTGATCTGTTGGATCAAGGGGTGTTGAGGCTTTGCAAGTAAAGCATTTCCTGTGAAGACATCTGACTGACAATTTGTGTTTATGTTTGAGTCTCGAAGTTGGAAAGGTGGTGTTGATTATTGAGCTGTGTTTTGGATACACACATGGATTTTTGGGTTGATGGTTAGCAAATAAGCCTGATGTACCTAAAGAGGCTAAAAGCTTGAGTCCATCTTAGCCTCACTTGGATAGATTTCCCTAGTCAGTAATCTAGTCCATGGCATTGCGGTGCCTAAATTATTGAGTGACTAGTTGGATAGATTGCCCTCGTCAGGAATCTAGTCCATGGCATTGTCATGCCTAAAAACTCTTCATGGTTCATATAGTTTGAGATCTTCCATTGTATATGTACAATTATGAATACCTCCCTAGTTAAGAGGGAGTGTTTAAAAATGAAACTATGTTCGGTCTTCAATAATGTACTTGAGTCATTATGTAATGTAGTTGTCAAAAGAATAAAGGCAAGAAGTTTTATTATTATTATTGTGACTTATTAAAGTGTGGATTTCATGCTTGGGTCACCATGTTTTAGGTCAAAGTCCCCATTGAGGGCTTCTAGGATTTATTATGAGTCTATAGAATTATTGTACATTTAAAGAGACCCTTCTTGGGCTTTTGAATCATGTAAAAAGGCTTAGTACTGAGTCAAATATGAATTATGGAACCTCCACACCATGTTGGCCTAAATAAAGATCAAGTCGGCCTAAGACCCTATTCGAATCCACAAGAAGCCTATAAAAGGAAGGACATTGAATTCATTTAGAGCATCACTTCTGATCAAGTTCGAGTTCTCTCTAATGGGCAAAAGTGTGAAATCCTGTTGTTGGGCAAAAGTGCGAAGTGGGTAGCTGGGAAGGTCTATTGCCGAGAAGTCGAAGTGAATGTGAGTTTGGGTGAGTCTAAGGAGTCAAGGAAAATCGAAATTTTGGTGGAGGTCTCTCTTTGTTTCGTGCTCTAGATTGGGAGATCAAATTCTTCCAAGTTGGACTGTTGCCAAAAGCTGTTAGTTGCTGCATTGTCAAAGTTGTTGGGAAGAGGTCAATCTTTTAGAGGCTGACTTGGTGTGGAGGGAAGGTCTAGTCAAGGCATAGGGTGAAGAGTCTCAAAGAATACTATTGAAAGGAAGAATTATTTTGACTAGGTTTTCCCTTCAAGAGGGGTTTTGCCCTCGCATGTGCCTACATCTTGTGTTCATTGCTTTATGTGCTGTTGCTTTTGGTAATTACTTGATGAACTAAAGAAAGAAGATATAAAGAATATTAATAATAAGAAACATCACAAGTAATTATCAAGATCAAGAAAATCCTTATTGCCTTTCTGACTTTCCAACAGGATGTTCCTTTTGTATAATCTTCTTAGGAGATGGAGAGCATTATATAAAGTAGTGCAAGCAATGTAATGAGACATAGTGAGGTTTATTCTAATTGTATTAAGCATTGCTTGAGAAATGCATTCCTTCCATGGGAGTAATATATCGTGTTACCCTACCTCAAGGGTTTTCTCTACCATTTTTTCTTTTTTAATATTTTGTGAATGGTTGAGTTTATTACTAAAGTTTAGGGATATTTTTTTTTTTTAAAGATACACAACTTTTGGTGCCAAAGCACCTTCCTTGCCCAATAAAGGGGCTTGATTTTTGTATTTGTATTTTTATTTTTATAGAGTTTTTAGGAACAAAAAGGGTGGCACATATTAGGTTAATTTCTACAACTTTTTAAATAGAAATTGCAGAAAATAAACTATAGATTTAAAATCCTCTTGAAAAATACCCCAAGTTAAAAAAAAAAAAAAAAAAAAAACAAACAAACAAAAAAAAAAAAAAAAAAAAAAAAAAAAAAAAAAAAAAAAAAAAAAACACACAACATCCTAAATGGAGTTCAGGTCATCGAGATATTATTGATATAAAAGCAACAATTTTTAGGGATAGTCATGTGAATTGGATATATGATAGATTTTTATAGAGTGATCATATTTCAATCAAGTCAATGGTATTAAATGCAAAGTGAGCATAACATTTCATTGTTGGGGTTGTAATAGCAAATTGGAGGAATGCAGTTGTTGTTATGCTCATTTACATCTACCTACCTCAAGGAACTCCATTAAAGAATAAAGGTTTTTTTTATCAAAACCTTGTTCTATTTCTCAACCATCACAAGCAATACATATTTAATAGTGTAAATGTTCACATTTTTAAAGATTTGAATATTTCCATTGGTAAAATTTTCATTGAATTTATATTTTATGCTACAGATTTCCATGATGTCGATGTTATCCCTATATATTCTTGGATGGAATCAATTGGTACAACAAGTAGTAATGTTCAAAATTTTTTTATATAGATTTGGTACAAGGAAAAAAAAGATCACACTATATGAAAGTCTCTTGGTAAACTGGAGTGACCCAAAGGGCCACCTACAAAAGCTCTGTGGAATCCAAATGCATAGGATGAGTCCCTAGCTAAATCAGAAAAAGGGCATACAACAACACCCATTAAATAGTCACAAGCGAGGCAAAAATCAACCAAGGCAGAAATCAACCATGGTCATGAGACACATATTCCACGTTGAATGGGGGGAAAACATCACATTGGGGGTCACTTGTGGTTAATTAATGGCTATGGAAATTAGCATTGGCATTGGCAAAACTCAAAAGACAATAAATGGAAATTAATTCAAGAAATAAAGGAAACTATGAGAAAAGGAAGATCATGTGTTCCTGGAAGGTTTTAGTAAGTTTCAGGATAATAGACTCCACTTTCACAATTAGAGCTTGGATGTCGAGTCATGTACAATAAGACTCATTTTATGTTTACCCTGGTGAGCTTGTAAAAGTGGGTAAATGTGGGGTGGGGTGTTACAAAGTGGTATTAAAGCAAGGTTGCAACACTGGACCTCGGGGTAAGTGCAGATTAGCATGTAGGTTTATAGGTTTGGCATGCATGCATGATGGTTAATTGTTGTTATATGCATTATTGTCACATTCTTGTCAGTCGTTCTATTGCTATTGTGGTTACATGCATAATATATGTTAGTTAATTAGTGTGGTAATATGCACACGCGTCAGTTATTCGTGCATGATAATTAGTTTGTTGTTATATGCATTGTGGTCATATGTATGTTGATTATGGTCATTGCAATTGCTTAATTTCTTGATATTATTATGTATCGTGCTAATATGGATTGACTTTTGTAGATGTAATAATTTCCATTGAGATACATTGAGGTATGATTTTTATTATGTCTTCTCTTTGGTTTTTCTAACATGGCATGCTTACAAGATAATAGAAGCCAGAATAGTTGACCACAAATCATATGACTCCCATTACATACCAAAAGAGAGATTAGTAGGATGCGAGAGATCAGTTTAGCAGTAGGGAGAGGGAGACTCTACTAATATAGCAGATACATTGAGAAGCTCGAAGACAAAGATCAGAAGTTGCAAGGTAGATAATGAGATGATGATTGAGGCACAAGAAAGGATTGCGAAATCCTAAGAGAATCAAGTCGAGGTTAATGCAGCCATCCTTTAAAGTATTTTAGATTTGTAAAAATAGGGATAACTGTGTATTAGTCATGGAGATAGATAGGGAGAAAGGACTAATGGTGAAAATGGAAATAGTTCTCAAAAAAGGCATAGGTTGGGCAAGGATGATACAGTGAAGAGTGGTAGGTTCTTGGATACACCTGAGGGGAGAGTTGATACTCGTGGATTTTACTCTAGTTATGTTTTTGGGAGACATCATCACCATCAATGCTAGCATCCTTATACGAGGAGTGAGAAGGGGTACTTACCAAAGGAGTTCAAAATAACTAAGCCTCCTACTTTTGATGGTTAGTTAACTAAGTTAGAAGATGTAGAAGCATGGCTGCTTGGGATAAGGAAATTCTTCAGGCTTCACGATTGCTCTGAGAATATGAAAGCCAAGATAACTACCTTTAGTCTCAAGGGAAAAGCAGATATTTTGTGGGAAGATGTTAAGCATGTTAGAGGAATCAAAGAAGAGGAGATGACTTGCGATGAGTTTGAAAGACTCTTTAGGACGAAGTACTTGTATGAGAGCTATTACGATGGAAAGGCCAAAGAGTTCTATGAGCTCAAGATGGGTTCCATGACAGTTAAAGAGTATACAACTAGATTTATGGAGTTGTTGAGATATGTGTCATATCTCAAGGATGAGAACGCAAAGACCCAAAGGTTCATTAACGGACTGCTATTATCATTCAAAGACCAGATTGAGTTTGATGAGCCTTAGTCATTGGAGGAAGCCATCAGGGAGTTGAAGCATTATTATGAACAGTCAAAGTGCAATTATGAGTTCAAGCGTGACTAGAAGGGTAATGAGAAGACTAAAGGAAAATGGCCTAAGAAGCAAGGAAGATCTCAAGATGCAAATGAGAAGGAAAATATGGCCCCTCATAAGAAATTCAATACAACTGAGAAAGGACATGGGTCTCAACCCATGGAGCAGCAGGATAAAGGCAATGGTAGAGAACCATTAAAGTGTTGGACCTGTGGTAGAGACCATCACAGGAGGGATTGTCCATCGTACCAGGGTGGTTGGTGTTGGCTTATGGGGGCTTGACCCATGTTCAAAGTTATTTAGCCAAACAAATCCCTACACTACTGGCCCTTTCAACATCAACCTGTAGAGCGTGGACTGAAGCTGACACGAAGCAATATAGGGGGATTGGAATCAAGTTTCCGCACCCTTGAGATGGATGTGATGTCAATTTAGTCCAACTAAACCTGCCTTCATGTAGGTTGCTTCGCGCACTGTTCTACCCTTCAGTACCTTCGCGATTTGTTATAATTGACTTTCACGCAACCCTAACAAGGGGTTGAAGTCCTTTCGCGCTGCTAAGGCAACGAACTGCGATATCTGCTAAACTATGCCAAGTATCTTACTTATCTTATTAACAGGCCTTGATTATCTTCGCGTAAATAGATATTCTATCTAGCATTCACTTAGCCAATACAGTTATACACATTCGCATCATATAAGCATTAAAAGTGAAATTCATATCCAATATAACATATGCATAAAATAGGAAATAAAGACACATAATTCATAGAAACTTCTCTTTGTTAATACTTCCATTGTTTACAGACTCGACTCGCCCTGCGCACTTAGCTGCAGGAGTCCGCGCACTTAGCTGCGGACTACTAGGCCTCTACGCACTCAACTGCAGAGCCTCTTCCTACGCTATGACCCAAAACAAAACTTTACACTTCAAAACTATCTCGCATACCTAATTCTTCCTTAGACATTTTGTTATTGATGCCTTTGATTACTTAGAGATTCACTCTATTTATACAATCCCATGGTCCGCGGACCATGGGTAGATCTTCTACAACCGACATTACATTATCAAAATAAGGGTTGACAACCCTATGACTCTGTAACAAACTACGCGCTTTGTGCTCACAAAATGCGGAGTCTTTGATTGGAATAACAAAATTGACCAAAATGTGGCCTTTAAGCCCCAAAAATTCCCTTCGGGGATCCCGCGCCCAACAAACCCCCAACACAAACATTGTGACTCACCCTCGAGTCACTCTATAGGTGCGAAGATCCTTTCGCGAAGACCTCCCAACTCTGATTGGATTTCTACAAGTTCGGCAACGCACTCAGCGACTGCCTCTTGAACTTCCTCTATGCATTGTTCGGTGACCGCTGTCGTCGAACTACTGCCCTGAATCCTCTCCTGAGTTGCTTGCAGCTACACGAGCTTTACTTCAATGGAGGCTGTAATGGTATATGCCTCATCAATCCATGACTATAGGCGCGCTTTCAAAATTTCTTCCTTATGCCGAGCAGCATCCACCTGCTCCTTTAGCACCTTTGCCCACTGCATCCTTGTGAGCCTTTGTGTAAGGGCAGCTGTCTGTGCAGTCCCTTTTACCTTATCGTATCTCTGCTACAACTCACACGCCTCTATCTCCAGGTGCTCTATGTTTGGGTCCTCCTGCATGGGTGGTAATGAACTCGAACGACTACTCGAACAACTTCGTGCAGTCTGTCGCTGCACTGTTAACCACCGCCATTACTATTGTGATCGCAGTGGTGCGTTGTTCCCTAACCTCCAACGGAGTTGAAGGTTGCGCCTTCAACTGCAATTTTGCTATCTGAAGGTTCAGCTCCAGCTGAACCCTGGCCATTTCTGCTCTGACATCGCATACCCCTGCTGCTAACTTTTGAACGCGTACCTCCACCAGTTCCTCTGCTTAGATGGCCAACTCCGTGACCATCTGGCAGGATTCCTCCACCACCTGCACTATTTGTCCCAACAACGAAACCATTTGTTGGCTTATGGGGGCCTAACCAAGGTTTAGAGTTATTTATCCAAACAAATCCCTACACTACTTGCCCTTTCAACATCAGCGTACGGAGCGCAAACTGAAGTCTCACCCGAAGCAGTGTGGGGGGATGCTGGAACCAAGTTTCCACACCCTTGAGATGGATGTGATGTCCTTTTAGTCCAGCTAAACCTGCCTTCGCACACTGTTCTACCCTTCAGTACCTTCGCGATTTTTTATAATCGACTTTCGCACAACCCTAACCAGGGGTTGAAGTCCTTTCGCGTTGCTAAGGTAGCGAACTGCGATATCTCCTAAACTACGCCAAGTATCTTACTTATCT
Organism: Pinus taeda; assembly: GCA_000404065.3. Taxonomy (NCBI): domain Eukaryota; kingdom Viridiplantae; phylum Streptophyta; class Pinopsida; order Pinales; family Pinaceae; genus Pinus; species Pinus taeda. Next base: position 105,240 of record APFE031366680.1, read on the forward strand.
TATTAACAGGTCTTGACTACCTTCGCGTAAATAGATATTCTATCTTGCATTCACTTAGCCAATACAATTATACACATTCACGCATCATATAAGCATTAAAAGTGAAATTCATACCCAATATAACAGATGCATAAAACAGAAAATAAATATGCAAATTTGATAAAAACTTCTCTTTATTAATACTTCCACTATTTACAGACTCGACTCGCCTTGCACACTCTGATGCAGGGGTCCGCGCACTCAGCTGCGGAATACTAGGCCTCTGCGCACTCAGTTGCAGAGCCTCTTCCTATGCTACGACCCAAAACTAGACTTTACACTTCAGAACTATCTCACATACATCATTCTTCCTTAGACATTTTGTTATTGATGCTTAGAGATTCGCTCTATTTATACAATCCCATGGTGGGTAGATCTTCTACAACCGACATTACATTATCAAAATAAGGGCGGACAACCATATGACTCTTTAACAAACTACGTGCTCTGCGCTCACAAAATGCAGAGTCTTTTTATTGGAATTACAAAATTGACCAAAATTTAGGCTCTAAGCTCCAAAACTTCCCTTGGGGGATCCTGAGCCCAAGATTTGGTCTAAGATTTATAGTCCACATGAGGCACAGACAATTGGGGATGTAGGTCAGAGCATTCCCAAGATCCATGCAATAGTTGATAATAGGTAGGAAAATCATCAAGCATCCATTGTCGAGATGGAAGGTGAAACCAAAAGGAGAGTTCTAGGTAGCGCCCCAATGCATCCTGTAGTGGAATAAGCTCATGCTCTAGAACCAAGAAATATAGCAAGTTAAAGTGCATGGAAGCACTTTGGGGCCAAGGAAGCTACATGGGAGATGGTTGATCATATGTAGGCATGATAGCTAGTTTCCAATTACAATTGAATTCGTTAAGGGAATTGAAATCCCTTGAGAGATGACATGTGCATGTGTAGTTGCAGGGCGACGTGCTAGGTACAACAGGGTAAGACAACTGGTACATTGTTATATTTATTAATGCACTGATAATAGCGTGTTTATGGCAGTATGATGCAGGGAATCGCATGGAAAAAGAGACTACCATAAGATTTTGAAGAAGGCTCGGGCTGTGCTTTTATTTATGAAGCATTGGAAACCCATGGGGGTTAAGTCTTGGTGTTTCTTGAAAGTGTGTGCTTTCATTTTTTTGTGATTTGGTTATGCTTGATTTGAGGTTTTGACTGTGATTGGTGCATGTCCATGCCACTTTGTTTGTGGTGTTGTATTATTGTCTAGATTTATTTTTTTATTTTGTTTTTATTGTTGTTGTGGTTTAAGGGTCTTGGGAACTGGTTGGGGGGGAAGGAAAGTTAATGTAGCTCGGGGAGAGCTGAGTGGAACGCAAAAGGTAATGTAAGACTTGGATGAAGCTCGATGCATGAATAAAGGGTAGTTGAAGGCAAGAATATGACAATCAGTTGGTTTGGTTGGGTCCATTGGGGTAAATGGGCAATGACAGGACAATCATGAGAAAAGGTAACATGAAAGGTAAAGTCAATGGATTTGAGGTAACAAATGCCTTGCCTAAGTTGGGAATTATTTTTCTCATTGTCATGCATGTGTTGCACGGATAAAGGAAGTTCTCTTAAGCTTAACCTTGTGAACACTAGTAATTATGTTGTGATCATGATTATGTTAACCTCTGTCTATCTCTCTCTCTCTCTCTTTATGTGTGTGTGTGTGTGTGTGTGATTGTCTAATAGAGTCATTAGGGATCATTCTTGTGGAAAAATGATTGTTTTATGCAGGTGAATGCCATGAAAAGATTCTTGGTTTTATGAGGAATGGAATGGGTAGAGTAGCCCTGGAAGATCTATGATTTTAGTATCATGAGAATATGATTTTGATATTATGTGTTTATAACTATGCTTATGCTTATGCTATGAATAGGGAAGCGAAGGGGATTGGTTCTCAGGTTCCCTCGAGGCTGTGGGTTGGGTTAGGATCTTTGTAGACTTGTAATAGCTTGGGTTCCCTAAAGGTTGTGGGTTGGAGTCCTGTAACAACCCAAGCTCCTTGGAGGCTATGGGTTGAGATAGTAATCCATGGATCCCTGGATAGCTTGGGAAGAAACCAATCTTGAGTTAATATATGTAGATGTCATTTATGAAGATTTATGTTTTTAAGCTTTGATTTTAGTAGTGTGATCTGTGACATGTTGGGACAATCGTGGATAATTAAAAACACCAAAAATCCTGCACGTAGTAAGGCATGGGAAAAGCACTAGTGGCAAGGTTGTCTGGTAGAGACGGTGTGGTCTTTGGATGTGCAATATTGATGTTGTGTACATGTTATGTTGTGTTCATGTTGCACTATGTCATGTGTATTGTGTACATGCGGTGTTGCATCATGTGTATATGTGAAACTGTTGCAGTACACTATGTGCAAGTGTATGTGTTGGGATAAGCAGGTATGGGATTGTCTGGAAGCCCTTGTTGTTGATATTGAGGGTAAAGGCGGTATAGTCTCTGAATTTCCTTGTTGCTGATATTGAGGGTAGAGATGATATAGTCTTTGGATTCCCTCATTGCTTTGGAAGAGAATAGAAGAGAAGTCATTGAGTGCTTGTTGGGTTCAACAACTGATCCAATGTGTGTATGTGGTTAAGAGAAGAGAAGGCATTGGGCGCTTTCTGAGTTTGGGAAACCAATCCAATGTGTGTATGGAAAGTGTTAGCGCTTGAAATTTCACCTCAGGCTGAAAAAGGCAAACCTCAAGGCAACATCAAACCATTTAGCCTCGTAGCTAGCCCTACGGGGCAGGAGAAGGCTCTCTCCGGTCAATTTCAGTAAAATCTTCAATGGATGAGATAACAAATAGGGTAACACTGATTTTAGGCTAGTAAACTGATCAAAAGGGTTGATTTGGGGTTTTTAGGGTTTTTGGTGGCAAATTGAGGGGATGGCAATTTTGGGTGCGGGAATTGGACACAATTTCTGCAAGGGGTTCTTTGGGGTGAGGTAGGAGACAATTTTGATGCCTTTGATTGAGGTGGATGATTAGGAATGACAGGTGAGGAGTTAAGGAGAGCAAACAATAACTTTGAATTCTCCTTAAACAGTAGAAAACATTGAAATTAAACAAACTTAAAAGCAGAGCATGACAGTCATGAATTCTTACTTTAACACTTCGTTTGCTTAATGTGCAGAAGGAAAAGAAAGGAAATTATTCACATAACACACTTACAAGTACATAGAGAAACACACCATCAATACATGTAACCACAAGAATCCCAAAAAGGACTGCAAAACCCTGGTCTTCCTTAGCCAAAAATTGCAGAGATATAGTGAAATAATACAATGATAGCTTCTCCCTCAAGAGTCCAACCATGAAAATGAGCAAGAAAGTACATAATATAGATCATCTAACCTCTTTCCCTGCCTCCATGGGTCAAGCTCACTATCCTAGGAGCTGTTTCAACCACTTCTAAACTTAGCACTAAAAACTAGGCAGTCAAAACAACTTGCCTCTATAAGTTAGGAAACCAATTCATTCATTAAATGTTTACTATTTCATGAATGAATCTTCTAGAATAGGTAAATAAGTGTCATGTCAACATGAAAATACATTAATTACATCAAAGAAGGTGAAAAATCCCATCTCAAGTCAAAACTGGTCAAAGCTGGGCGAATTCCTGAGCTGTAGATGAATTCCTGTGAAAACTGCCCAACGGGTCGCGTACCTCTACCTGACGGGTCACTATACTTTGGATCTGATTTTGAGGTACTTCAAGGTGTCCAAATTAGGCAAAAGTGGGCTTGTTGGAAAGTTCTGGATGTCTACTTTCCAACCCAACTGGAATTTCTGAATTTGGTGGTCATTTGCCCCTCCAAAATTGCAATCTCCCAAGACTTCTTTCTGTGTCTCAAAAAAGTGACAGAAAGTCATTTTTGCTTGTTTTTTGATTTTCTGGAGGCCCAAAACTTCGCCAAATCTCTAGTCCTTTGATGAGCATGTGTAACTTTGCATGAAAAATCTGGAAATGCTGAGTTTTTGCAAAATGGAGTTGCCGGGATGAAGGGTCTCACGAGGGGTGAGACCCGTTAATGGAGAAAACCTGTAAATTGCCTGAAAAAACCAAAATTTACCCAAAATGCTCAAAATTTCTTGGGATTTGTGCTGTGTCTAGGCTATTTAGTGCCTTGGTCCTTGAGTGAAGCCTCGGCCAAGATATGGATGGGATCGGGCCTCCTCCGTTTTAGTGCCTTGACCAACCGCCTTTGAAGCACCTTCATCTTCGCTTTGCACACGTGCATCCGCGCCCAATAATGGTTCTTCATGTTCCTCAACAGTTTGTTATCTTGGTTGGCCTTATCCAACAACCTTTCCAAATGAGCATTGTCCCAAATAAGCATAGATTCTCGATCTATGGGTGTCAAATCACCGGGTCTCCTACGAGCCAATTCCCGGTCTTCACGAATCTTCCGCAGCTCATAAAGCTTGTGCTCATCCTCCAACTGTTTATTGCACTGCTGTAAATAGTTAATTATCCATTTTTCCATTTGCAATTTCGTGTGCAGTGACTCATTCTCGGTCCTTTGCTCTCGGATGACATCCTTAAGCTCTGAGCTAGGAGAACCGACGTCAAGATCAATAATGTCAATATCTGGATCACCTGACAATCCCTCCTCAATCATGGGCTGCTTGCCCCTCTCTGATACCTGTGCTGCTGTCGGAAGCGAGGCCCCTTCCAGCTGGAGTGGAGATAACACTTGCAGTGCTGATGAAGAAGGCAAGACCCCTTCCACCTGGTGTGGAGAAAGTACTCGCTGAGCTGCTGCAAATAAGGCCCTCTGGCCTCTCTGATAAGTAACCAAAGGTGAGGAGTTGACATGTCTAGTGACGGGGATGTCATGCTGCTGAGATGGTCCTCCCTCCTCGTGAACAACCTCAGGATGTGGCAGGGGTGATGATGTGAAAAGTTCACAAGAGATGAACTCCTCCCATGAGATGCTTCGTTGAGCCAACTAATGTAATACTACAAACTGAATCAAACCATAATGGTAAAGGCTCCTATACTACTGTGTCGGGCTCTTCCTCTGCATTATGGACACCATCCTCTCAATGTTCTGATAGAAGAAAACAGGGATATTCATCATCCTTACCTGTGTGAAGTGCATCAATATGCGGATATGGTACGAATATATTTGTGAAAATCTGCCCTCACAGGTAAAATAGCGCATGATGAGCCTCATCATGGGAGCATACTCATGCTTGAGAAATATGAATGGAAACACACCTATCAATAGTCTCACGAATGCTGGTCTAACAAAAGGCTCAACTTGAACAGTGTCCAACACCTTGCGCTTATTCCATATCTCCCCGACATTAGGTATCCCTGTAGCATGTGCAATCACCTCGGGTGTCAAAATAAAGTCCACCCCGGCAAGGTTGACATGTCCATCATGCGAGTGTAAAACAAATAGGCGATCCAACTCTCTGTGGTGCTGAATCCGAGAGATCTTCTCGCAAAACTCATAGCAAGGCATGTACTGAAAACATGAGACTACCATAGGACAAGCCTATAAATCTGTCAAAGAGGTGGGCTCCTCTCTCCTGTGATGACCACCCTTCCCTTATGAGGCCTCCTTTGTACCTCAATTTCTGAAGCTGATGCCTGGTCATCACTCTGCTCATAGGTTTCAGTTTCTGACATTGTTTAAGGAGCAGAGTGGCCAAAATGTATTGTTGTTTCTGCCTGCAAAATGCTGATTTATATGTTGTTTCAAGGGGACAAGGAACATGAGGAGAATGTTAGGGGAGGGGCACTTCTAAAGGGAAAATGGGAATAAATATATAAAACAGGGATTTAACGGAAAAACATTGCAACAATTATTGCATATGCATCATGATATATATTTGTTTGCATTGGCATAATGAGGGGTAGGGTTAGGACTTGAGTTTTTATTTTTTAGGGAAGAGGGGTAGGGTTTAAGGCTCTTAGCAAATTTGGAAGGGAAATTTAAATAAAATGATAAGGAATATGTAATGGGAGGTGGACAATAGGAAAGAAAAGGGATACCTCAAAACAGCATAATAAACCTTAGAAATTTTGACAATTTCAAGCCCAAAAGCACAATGGAGAATTTTACTTGCAAAATGAAGACCTTTAAAAATACAATCATGATCTTCTTGAACTGTAGCAAGCAATAATTTTTCTTGATTGAGGGCCTACCTTGCAAAATTTAGTAACTCGTGGTTCCTTAGCAGCTTGCTGGCGGTTTTGTATAGAGGGAACGCTGATGGGTCACGTGCACTGCCCAACAGGTCTCACGTGCCTGACGGGTCGCGCCCATACAAAATTTGCACTGGAAGAGGTGCCCTGGCGGGTCGCGCTCGCTTGACGGGTCGCACACCAGTTTTGACGGGTCACTCCTCTCCCAAACTCACCGAATTCACTCAAACGCTCTTGCAACTGATTTCTCTATCACTTGGATGCACAATGAAGCTTGATGAAGGGAAATAGAACCTTTATAGCCTTGCTTTGAATAAATTTCATGTCACAACCCACTTTCTAATGTTTTTCCTTTGACACTTTAAAAACTTGACTTTTTTCGTTTCCTTTGTCCTGAAATTGACCCATTTAATGCTTTTGCTCGATTCTTTTTGCAGGGATATCATCTGAGGGATCTTGGCAAGGGAGCCAGGGTTACATGCTGTCCTTAGAAGTTTTTTGAAATTTCATCACTTTTTACAAAAAAAATTGAAAAATGACCTTGGCTTTAAAAACAGAGTTTTTAAATCCAAGGTGAAAATTAACTGTACAAGATAGAAATTTGCGAAGAAACACCTTTAAAATCATCCCTCTAGCTTGTTGAACATTTATTGACCTTCAGAGACATGACCTTGAAGACAAACTTGACCAAAACCCTAGACCTAGGAATCTAACCTCAAGACAAGACAAGACAATCTTGAAAAATTTTAATGACTGAAATAACTTTGGTCCAGCAATGCCAAGAGGGGGAAAAAACACCAGCTCCTCCGTCAGGATTATGGCATGCCTAATGGGATGCAAAAAATGACACTGATGAGACACCTACCTATGCAAATACAAAGAGCTTTGATCGTTGATGGAGGGCTACTAAACCAACTCTAACACACACAATTACACATCACATGCTAATATTCTATAAGTTGTTTATAAGAAGGCATCCAGTTTCCGATGCTTTTTGTACTTAACTTATTTTGGATTACATCTCACACCCTAAGTAATGAAATACTATTAAAATCAACCATAACTTGAAACAACTAAATTCCCCATGGTGGCCACAAAAGAATTTATAGTTCAGGTTAGGACCATTGGGGGTAGTCATCCCATAAGTAGCCATGGTCATGTTACATCTTTGAGACATATTAGTTAACCTTTATGGTGCTTAAATCCTTCAATCATCCCATGGAAAAGTATACCCGAGCATGGCAGAGACCTGATTCAAAGGGGGTTTGGCTTAGATCTAGTGTGTGCAGTACTATTTGGGGCTACCCAACCCTTTTAGTGCTTGGTACTAGTAATTGAATATTAAGAGGCTAAAGACATGAATCCTTGTGTGGGACGAAGGTACTTTAGTGGCCAAAATCTAGGGCATCCATCCCTATAGGTGGAGGTGTGGGCAACACTAAAGCCTCAATTGTTACCTTGGTTGATTCTTTAGTTGCTGGAAAGTGTCGTCGGTTCTTTTGGGATGTTTCCCCAGTACCCATAACAAGGCCCAATTACTTTGAGAGTTGCAAGGACGACTAGGTATTTATAGGATCTTTTATCATATGCAAAAAAAATGAAAACCATTTTTTTGTTTGATTGATCACATAGTCTAAGTTAAAGGGAAAGTAATCATTTTATTTTCGCTGTGTTTTATGTATGTGATTTATTTGCTTTGAGAATTATCTCCTTCCCTCAAATCACACAAAGTAGCACACACTCTACTCGACACCATAGGGGACCCCATGGCTCCCCATCGATCTAAACGTTTTCAAAGCCTTCCTCCTTTACCAGGAGGAGTGTCAGGTCTCTCACCATTTAGGCATAGAAGACACCACACAGCTACTGTTATAGGATCTTCCTTTATTGGTGCAAATTTTCTTGGAACTCCTCCTCTTCAAAGTGCCTCTTTCACTACCCCTTTAGGGACCCCTCATGCCACCGCTCAAGGGAGCCCCACAACTCCCCTCCCAAGAGTCCACGCAATTCTCACCAGGGAACCCTTATACATATAGCTATTCCAAATTGTTCCATCATGGATGACAACTAGCAAGTCTCATTTTTAGCTTCCTTAAACCTTCCTGATTTAAGCAAGCTAACTAATGAACCTATTGCACATTACAAAAATTGGCCACCCATGCCCACCAAGCTCCCTTCGTACATTCCAAAATTTGAAGAGAAGTAGGGAGAAGACCCATGAAATCATGTCATTCCCTTACACCTTTGGTGTTCATCCAATAATATCACAGTCGATACTATTCGATTACAATTGTTTCAACGCACCCTTATAGGTCCTGCAGAAAAATGGTATATTGACCAACCTTATGTGTCACATGGGAGCTTTAGTTCCCTAACCACAACATTCCTAACATTCTTCCAACTCTTGTTCCGTCAAGACTCGGGCCTGTAACTCCTTACCCTTTTCAAACAAACACCTACTATACATATATCAGATCACATCCATGAATGGTGAAAACGTCGTAGGTTGTGCAAAGCACATTTGGAGGAAAACCTCCTCCTCGACCTAGTTTTTTAGATCTCTCACATCAAAAATCTCAAAATATGTGGTGAATTCATCTACAAAAAATGAGGAAGAGGCCATTAGAAAATATCAACAATTAAATCTTATATACACACATTCTGGATACCTCTACCATGTTCTTCCAGACGCGCCATGCCTACAAACTTTTAAAAAAGATACGCTAGGCACATCCAATGTTGTCAATGGATTGATTGGGACCATAACCCAAAACCAACCTGGAAACACCTTCTAGTACCCTATATGCAATTACTATGGTCAACCATTCGATGCCATAGCACCACCACACCACACTAGATATTATCCTGGTCAAACTATGCCTATGCAGGTCAACCAATATCAGCCCATGTAGGGTGGCCAATACCCTCCCATGCAAGGTGGCTCATACCCCCCTAGGATTGTGGAAGAAATTCCTCCTTCTCAGAACTCATATGTCAGTCAGGGACAAGGGAACCAATATTTCTCTTTCCACGAACCTCAACATAATAACACACCATCATAGGATAATGCAGGCATTAATCTAGTGTAGCCTTTTCTCGCTCAACAACATCAATCGTTTTAACATCTGGACATAGCTAACACGCCTAATGTTGCTAAGAAAAAACCATAAAGGGAGAGTCTAGCCAAGGGGGCAGTAATTAGCAACAACCTCCATGGGCACCAGAGGGGATTCACTCAATGAACCTCTAACATAGCACATGCATTCGTGATATACTAAACAATACCCTTAAATTGACTACATATCAGAAAATACCTCTAAAAAACACTTTATTTAACCAATACGAACCCAATACACCTTCCCAATTTAAAAAGATTTTACTTTCACTAGATCTTGTAGGTATCCATTTTTTCATTAACACTTTTGATACCCCTTCATATTTATATCCATTTATTTTTGTTAATAATGGTAAGCAAATTCTGCACCTAGAAAGAATAACCTAAATACTAGGTAACTAAAAACTTGAAAGTTTCAATTAAAAAATTCCAATATAAGTTGGTTGATTTACAGATACATACTGTGGAAAATTTAAATGGGAAGTAGATAGGTTTGAACTCTCAGTAGCATATATCTTCTATTGAATACTAAAAAAGATACATTACAATAGTTCAAAACAAAACCTCAATAGCCAACATAATAGCGCACCTTTCATCTCACTAATAGAACAGGAAGAGGAAGAATGTACAATAAATATGGACACATGCAAAATCCTATCTAGTTAGACTTTTTCAAATCATATCCTTAACGTCATCACCTAGTGCACCATAGTTGCACGGTAAGAGTGCCAAGGAAGTGTGTCTCCATCAAAAGATGAATTGGAGTATTCATCCCTTCCTTGAGATCTTTGTCCTCTACCTAAGATGGGAATTTCTCATGCATAAGTATTCTAACTCACTGAGGATCTGCACCATCTTAGTAAGAATAGATCATGCAAGCTAAAAATAACAAAATAAAGCCTCTAATAATAGAAAAACCATATCCAAAACTAAAATTGCTAAATTTGAAACAACATCTAAACTGGAATTAATTGAAGGCGTGACATACATTCCATTAGCATGCATGCACCCTCTTCCAAACAATAGTCTATTTCACTATCTCCTATGGCATGCATGTTCCCTCTACCAAGCAATATTTGGTATCACTATCTCCTTCACTTTCATTCAACATGTTCATCACTAATGTAAGGAAAGGGTGAAGGTGCCATATTTGTTGACTTCTCTACTACCCCATCATTGGGAGGATCACTAGCTTAGCAACAGCTAAAAAATATTAACACATACATTAGACAAATAATAGAGGTATTAGTAATGTGATGCGCGTTTGTTCTGTAGCAAGGTTACTTGCGAGCAGGAGCGGAAGCAAGAAGCAAGAGTAGAATCGGGAAGTTAGAGTGGAAGCAAGAGCGAGGAGTGATATTTTTTAAAGCTCCTACGTTGGGATTGATTTTGGAGTGAATTTTAATATAGATATATATTTTTACTATATTTTATCCATAATATGTCACAATTCTTGTAGATTATTGATATTTGTGAAAAAAAAAAAAAAAAAAAAAAAAAAAAACATAAAAACACGGATAAAACCACATAACATCATTCATCTAGTAGTTATAATCTTCATCGACCACAGGTCCACAAATTACAAGTTCTCATTTATATAGAATGTAAGGGTGCACATAACCAAAATAACATAGAGTGAAATCCATCTCTTAACTAAAAGTACATCAACAAATAGGCTTTGGATGTCCTCTAGCATCCAAAAAAATCATGCTACAATAAATACCTACATATTGTCAAAATAATTGCCTATAATGAGATCTTTGTCACTAATATCACCTTCTAAGCATTAACATAAGATAGAAAAAATGTAGCATGTCAAGTCAAGATTTTGTTTGAGTGATAGGTACATTTTTAGTAGGATTGGGATAGAGGATTTTTACAACCATTGCCACTAACATCAAGGTACATAGAGGGCTTGGTTCTCTTGATTAAATATGAGTTCCATACCCTAGTACATGATTAAATCCAATGGAAATATTGCAATTCTGAAATCCTGAAAAAATTAATAAGCCTGCTAGATTTTGAGTGAGATCTAAAATTCGACTTTCTCCATATGAAATCTAATAAGATCGGAACCACACTCAAACATCCTGAGTCATTTCATGGTAATGTTAAAAATTTAAGTAAAAGGATGAAAATGAAAGATAAAGGAGAATGTCACATTCTCCTTTACCTTCATTTTCATAATTTTACTTTACGAATTTAACATTATCATGAATTGCATGTCAATACAAGGGTCATAGGTTTGAATATTAGGCTACTATGGACCTAATATTACCATAGTTTTTTCTATCTCCCTCTCATTCTCGATACTCCCACAATACTCCTGAACCTCTATTTCTCCAGCCCACTTGTTTTTTGCCTCCACGTGGCCATTGTATTGCATAAACAATACCTTATAATACACATATTGCTATACAACATATAAAATCCCTTTGCCCCCCTATTATATGTTCAATATATTATTTCATTTTTTCCTCATTTTTTATGCCCCAATACAACACGTGATATGATATTGCTTTGTCAATGAAGCCCCTGTGAAAGTTGATAACTCCAATGCAACATTGTGAATTCGTTGGATTATGAGGTCAAGCCACTAGAAGAGTGGGAGAAATAAGCAAATTTCCAAATAAGTAGATAATGTTTAGGAATTGAATGAAAAATATGATTGTAGGTAAAATTATGAATTTGATGAGATAAAATTAAAAATCTATAAAGGGAAAAAAAAATGAAGAATTAAACAAGTGATATTCGTGAGCCCCAAAAGAGTAACAAATGTATAGCACAATTTCCATCAAATATTTTTGGAAGTAAAATTTGTTATGGTTTTGAAACATAAAATGTTTCAAGTGTATATTCTACCCATCATTGTTTGGATTCTCAAAGCTTATTTTGTCCCTGATTATGAGTGAGTGTCCACTTGAAACATTGAAAGTTTCAAAACCATAACAAAAACTATTTCCAATTTTTTTTTTGGCAATATGATTAACTGTGAAAATATACATGATTTGATTGTATATCACAAATTAAAGGAAATTAAAGGATAAATTATACCAAAAATGTACCCTACTACTATATAATAGAAACAAGTTGATATTACATCATAAATTATCAACAAAACAAAGTAAAGGTAAAAACAAACAAAAGTTAGTCCAAGTTGGAGAAACTTAGTAAAAGAAAGTATAAGGAAAGAAAAGGAGGACAAGAAGCAAACCCAATGAACCAACTATGAGTATCATAATGAAAATATTAAAATTAGGATTTCTCAAAATGTGATCAAAAATAATAATAATAAATAAATAATGAAAATGCTAAATCCATATGTGAAAATCTTAGCAAAATATTGGAAAAAACAAAAAGAAATTGGTAGAAATATGGAAAAGTTGGAGGAAGAGATTGAAGAAACATGATAAATGACACCCAAGAAAAGGGAGCAATAAAGTATTAGAAATATAAAAAGAGAAAAATCACAAATAAATAAACGGAGCACAAAAAATAACTATAAATTCTCATAACTATGAGGTGTAGACTAGTTGGTATGTGTGGGGTTTAGTCTCCATGAGAGAAGTGGTTTAAATCTCATAGCGAGGTGTTGCGTGTGGGGGTCATTTATGGGGAATAAAAATAGTCTCACAACGCGTCTAGGCTTGACCAATCTTGCACAATCTTAATGACAATATAGATCATGCTTTCCTCTAACATTTAAGCTAGTTCTAATCTAAACTTAACATAGATAAATAAATAAATAAAAAACAGATAAAATAAATTTTCTTCTCTTAATATCACATTCTTATAAAAATATTGTACATATAAAATAAATTATTTAATTAAATAATCATATATCATCAAGTTGAAATTCAATCTCTCTATTTAATTTCAAATTCATAATACCTAAAATTTATGTTACATTAAAATTTACATACTTAAAATTTTGCATTTACTTATTTACAGTAAATTTCCTTAAATATATTTTCATTTTCATTTTTATTGAACATTGATTTATTATTTTTTGAATCTAAATATAGAAAATTTTAAAATTAATGAATGAACAAAAATTTATAATTATATCATGGTTATATCATCATTACATCATGGTTGCGTTAATAGATGGCAACATATCGTGTATTAATGGCGATTCGAACCTAGGTGGGGAGGTCATTAATGAACCGTCCCAACCACTTGGGATAACTTCCGCGTACTTTGAAAATCATATATATATAAATCATGTTTATTTTTGCATATAGAATTTTTATTAAGCAAGGTTGTGATGTAGTTTGAAGAAAAATTGATTAAGGTAGATTTTTTTTTTAATTTTTGGATTTATTAAGTATTAACAGGGATTAAATTTTTCAAAGTTATTTTTTTTTTAATATTTAATTTTTGCAAAAATGTAAATATTTCTTTTTAATACAAAAATTTGAAAAAAAAAATTATATCTCATGAAATCCGATCCCTTTTTTAAACACTGAGGCTAATAAAATTAAAATTAAAATAAGTTTAAGCTAATTTTATATAAATATTATTAATTATTATAATTATAATTAAACAAAATTATTAATTAATAATATTAGTTTTATTTTATTTTTAAAATGGAATTTGATTAGTCAAAAATGTTTTTAATTAAAATAATTATCAATTATTATTTTATTTCATTTTTATTTTACTTTTATGTAATTTGATTCAGTTGTTTACATAACATAATTTTACATTTCTTCCATATTAGATTGGAGAAGGCCTATCAACACAATAATCTTATCTTATAAGTTTTGTCTCCTAAAAGAGAATAGTAGATTTATATTTTTTAAACACTTTTTATTATGATACATAAAGATAAATAATAATAAATCTTCTTCTATATTAAAATATTCAAGTAATTAATTTTAATATTATTAAACCATTTATCAATCAATTCAAATAACATGAAGAGGACTAACTCTCCCTTTTCTCCCCGAGTGAAACCAAAGATCAACAATGGTGCACTAGGATTGTTACATTTCTTCTCAAAATTCCATTATTCCATTACGCAGTAACTTGGGTCGACATTAAATCTACATAAAATTTATCCACAAACATTTGATTGTCAATGGATCAATGTGTATGATGCAATCAACAATGACTTATTAAGTCTTCAAGAAAGGCATTGATATTTTGCTTAATTGAATATCAATCTTTCTAATAACAAACTTATAGATGCACAAAGTTTGTACAACAATAGTTGGAACCAGATACAAGTATTGACCCTTAACACTTGGTAATCTCTTCATCCAACCAACATGAAGAGGCCTAACTCTCCCTTTTCTCCCTGAGTGAAACCAAAGATCAACAATGGTGCACTAGGATTGTGACATTTCTTCTCAAATTTCCATTATTCCATTAGGCCATAACTTGGGTCAACATTAAATCTACATAAAATTTATCCACAAACATTCGATTTTCAATGGATCAATGTGTATGATGCAAATCAACAATGCATCAATGTGTATGATGCAATCAACAAAAGGCATTTATATTTTACTTAATTGAATATCAATCTTTCCAATAACAAACTTATAGATCACAAAATACATACAACTATAGACATTGATATTTTGCTTATTTGAATATCAATCTTAGACATTGATATTTTTCTTATTTGAATATCAGTTCCAGTCTTTCTAATAACAAACTTATAGATCACAAAATACATACAACCATAGACATTGATATTTTACGATCACAAAATACATACAACTATAGACATTGATATTTTGCTTATTTGATTATTAGTTCCAATATTTCCAATAACAAACTTATAGATCACAAAATACATACAACCATAGACATTGATATTTTGCTTATTTTATAAAGAAAATGCACACAAGTTATAATGAATGTTTGGGAATTCAGAATGAGCACAAACAACAGTTGAATGATGTCAATTCCAACATGGGAATAATCTCCAAGTCCCTTGAACACCTGAGAGAGGCACTACCACACCCTACTTCTCCACCTCATTATAGAGAAGTAGCTCTTTCAGCCTTAAAGCTAAAGTTTTCCTCTAGTACAGCGGAACCAAAAGAGGGTCTTAGAAGTATTTTGTTCAAAAACATTGACAATATAGATACTACTAAGATTGAAAAAGTAAGAACAGGAATAATGTTAACCAGAGAAAAAACAGACCTAATGAGAAATAGGCTAACTACCTTTCCTAGTATTGAAAGTTTGAAGTTACCACAGGGCTACGTCAGCCTCAAATCCTTTGTGGAAAATGGCCAACCATCTACTCCAAAAATTTTGGCCATGTCTGGTGTTACCTCTAATTCTGCAGATCACACCCAAGGAGAAACTGGTTCTAAAAGGGATAGAGGTGATACATTCTCATTCTCACATAAAGGAAAGAAGGGTGATGTGGATTCTTTTGCACATAGCGCATCAGCTGATAGTCCTTTTTCTAGATTCAAAGATAATTTAGGAAGTGTCCCTGCCAAATTTGAAAATCCATCAGCTAAAGGATTTGGTAATACACTTTTAGTAAATATTGACTGTATGAAAGGTGAAGATGTCATAACAGTCCTGCACAATGTGCATGCTTGGGCACTACAGAGAAAAGCTGAAACTAAAGCACCATGGTCAGATATAGTTACACAAATTGTTTGGTCTTTCACCGGCATTCTGAAACAGTGGTGGGAAAAATTGTCTGAAGAAGAAATGAACAACATTATTGAACATCCAACAGATCCCCTGAGAGCTATTTTTGATGCACTCAAACATGAATTCATAGGAGTCGTGCCAGAGAATTCAGCACATCATGGCCAACTCTTTTTATCTCAAAGATTGTGTAACATAGATTATTTACATGATTATTACTGTGTTATGCAAAACTCCTTTATCAAGCAGCAGATCCTCACAATGTTGCTTATCTGAGATATTACATAGCGTCAATGCCAGGGAAAATTCCAGATTTGATTAATCAGTATATTGAGGCCAACAAAATACAAATTGAAAATTCTTCATTTGCTGCAGTACACCAGATGATAGTATCAATCCTGCAAAGAGAATGTGCATCAGAAAAAGCTAAAAAGAATTTCAAAAAACAGATGCATTTTAGTACAAAATTCTGTAATAATTTTGCAGAAACTTATGATTTTGGATGTAGAAGCAAATCTAACAAGAAGATGCCTAAAGTTTCATGTTCATGCCAGACAGACAAGTATACTCCAAGAAAGAAATACTATCCTTCTAAATTTTCCCAAAAGAGGAGGACAGTATTTAGAAAACGAGCCAAGCCTTCTAAAAGAGTGACCTGTTTTATATGTGGAAAAGAAGGCCATTATGCAAATGCATGCAAGGACAAAAAGAATAAAAAACAACTCAAGATTATGGACGTATTCACTTCAGTCCATAATCCGGAAGATTGGGATCTCATATCCCACTCAGATGGAGAATATTTTGAAATATCCAGTGATTCTTCTGATTCAGACATTGAGGATTTGCCTAATATCAGCAAACTAAGGTTAGAATCCGATTCCTCTGATTCTGATGAAACTTTTATTGCTGACATTAAGATGTTTTCTTTCAATAAAACAGATAATTTGCAGAATCAGATTAATGACATAAAGGCACAATTAGCTCAGCTTGCACCAGCCCAGCTAACAGCTAGGAAAAGATTGAAAGAAAAGTTAGAGAATTTAGAAAAACAATTGCCTTCTAGAAGGATTATTGAGAATGAGTATTTCGAAGAAAGAGAGTTTGATTCAATGTTCAAACCATTGACTATTACAGAAGCCTCCCAAGGTACAAGTATGGATGAAATCAATACTCTCCAGAAGAAAATTAGCAGTGTAGAATCATCTATTCATTTGACAAGATCAGAAATGATGCATTTATCAGCCAAACTCCAAAAGCTTATTTCTGAATATGATGATGTTAATTCACAATTGGCAAGAATTCTGTTGAAGGATATTCCAGAAGAAATTCCCATGAAATCTAAGGAAGTAGATTTAGTAAACATCATGGGAATAGGTGATAAAGTGGTAATCCCTTTGAAAATCAAGTTGCCAAACATCAAGGAATACACTTTAGATGCACAAATTGATTCTGGAGCAATGTGCAGTTGCTGCAAATTTGGTGCAATCCCTTCCTACTACTGGCAGCCTACTAAACTGTCTTTCAGAGCTGTAAATAAACAATTGATGCAGATTAACTACATATCTCCTAATTTTCCAGTCTTTTTGAATCATGTAGAAACTTATGTTACATTGTACAGTTTTGACACAGGGTCAGATATTTTGTTGGGACAAGATTTTTTAAAAAGATTCCTACCAGTTACATTTGGGACAAATTCTCTTACATTCACAACTAATGAAGGACCAGTGATGATTCCAGCAAAGAATGAATACCAGCTCAAGGTCGATCCCAGCGAAGAAGACAATTTGCAGGACACTATGGAGAACCTCGCAAAGATTCAAAAAATTGTCAAACATGCCGCAATACACGGACAGAAGACCTTACAGGCAATCTCGGATAAGCTACGTCAAGATTGCACAGCAAGCAGGCCAGATGCTTTCTGGACCAGGGAAAAATATTTTGTAGCATTACCTTACAAAGAGGGGTATCAGCCTAAAGCACAGAAAGCAAGTGCAAATCATATGTCACCCACTGAACAAGATTTGTGCAAACAAGAAATTCAACAGCTGCTACAACAAAATCTGATTGAACCTTCTAAAAGTCCATGGGCCTGCCCAGCCTTTTACGTCAACAAACACAGTGAGCAAAAGCGTGGCAAGATGAGGTTGGTCATTAATTACAAAATACTGAATGAAGCTCTCATGCCTATCAGGTATCCTCTTCCCAATAAAGAATTATTGCTTGCTAAAATAGCTAATGCCAATGTGTTCAGCAAGTTTGATCTAAAAAGTGGTTTCTGGCAAATTGGCATCCTTCCAGAAGATAGGTATAAAACAGCATTTACTGTTCCTCATGGCCAATATCAATGGACAGTTATGCCGTTTGGTTTAAAAAATGCTCCATCTGAATTCCAAAAACGGATGGAAGATATTTTTTGAGGGGTAGAATATGTCATTGTATATATTGATGATTTGCTTGTATTTAGCAAGGATGTAAATACCCATAAGAAGCATTTAGAAAATTTTTATGAAATGGTATATAAGCATGGTCTAGTTCTATCTGACACAGAAGAGAAGTTTCAGATTGGGAAAGTCAGAATAGACTATTTAGGATTACATATAGAACAAGGTAACATTGAGCTTCAGCCTCATGTTCTTCTCCATCTTCTAAAGTTCCCTGATACTCTCATTGATAAAAAAATGCTTCAAAGATTTTTAGGTTGCTTGAACTACATCCGACAGTTCTATGAGAAGCAATCTGAAGACACTAATGTTTTGGAGAAAAGGCTCAAGAAAGAAAAAATTGGATGGTCCGATGAAATGACAACAGCAGTAAGGAATATAAAGAGTAAGATTAGGGAACTTCCAAGACTGAAATTACCTGTTACTAATCTTCCATTCATTCTTCAAACAGATGCATCTGATCATACATGGGCTGCAGCATTGTTACAGAAACATGGAGATGAAAACTACCTAGCAGACATGCTGACAAGAGAAGGAGCTCCAAAAATTAAGGACATCAAGATGTTCAGAGGAGAAAGTTCTTCGCATAAAAGCCCTGTCCAGTCTAGTGTCTGTCAGCCAAAATTCTTTTCAATCTCGATTTGTAGCCAGTGCAAATGGGAATTATGCTGGGATTGTTTTGTTTTAAGAATTAAATCATTACCAGTCGAAGTCATTCAAATCATTTTGCAGAAATGGTTTGATTCAGAGAATGGCATGGTAGCTTATCTCAGTGAGTCACCTTATAGAGATAGACCATGGCGAGTTTATTATTCACTCTCTAGAGAGCCAATTCCTATCTGTTTTGGTTTTATCCAACATACAGATTGGACATGGCAAGATTATTTCTCCATTCATCAGAGGGCCAGAATACAAGGCTATGTTAGGGTCATTGCATATGCAACACAGTTAGATGGCGTCAATAATTGGTGGAGCCCCTGGTTTAAATTGTTTATGTTCAAGTATATGCCCAGGAGTGAACATATTTGCAATTTTAATTTCAGAGAGACCATTAGTACATTAATGTGGGAAATTCATATTGCTGCTCGATATGACTATACAATAGAGTTTCAATTCCTTCATTCTGGAACAGAAGTAGCTCTACTAGAAAGGCAGCAAGACGAACCGTCATTCGGGGTAAAGGTCAGATTCCATGGAGAAATTTCTCCAGATCCCAGGAAGAGGCCAGCAAATGTATTTAATATTCCATTTTTCTGCTATTTTTTGGAAGCAGCACCTCCATGGCTTGATGATTCCTTGCCACATCATATATTTACCCCTGACATAGACCAGCTCTTAGAGATAGATCATGAAGACAGTATTGATTCAGATGACTGGCAATACAATAGTGATTGATGTATATGATCACTCATCCGATATCATATGCATTTCCAAGT
>APFE031366680.1:125085-150548 GCA_000404065.3 Pinus taeda
CTGTACTGAGATCTGTCCTCTGATTAAGTTGCCATCACCTGTACCAACCTCTGAGCACCTGTACCAACCTCTGAGTGAGTTGCCATCAAGGACAACACTTGAAACATAATGCCAACACAAGGGACTTGGAGATTATTCCCATGTTAGAATTGACATCATTCAACTGTTGTTTGTGCTCATTCTGAATTCCCAAACATTCATTATAACTTGTGTGCATTTTCTTTATATGTTCTTTAATCTCTAGCACATCTTTCGCTATATCATCTATATTTTGCAACATATAAACAATCTGATAGTTTGTATAATTGTGCATCTTCTCTATGTCAGACTGCTCTGTATCTGACATATTATTCATTTGTATCCATTGGAAATCTGTCTTCAGAGTACCATTCTTGAAAGTTTTTCTAGAGTTAGCCGGCTCTAGATATCTTTCGTTAATCTTTGCAACTGGATCCTGTGAGGCTCTGGGAAGGCTAAAGCTTTTTATATCAGGCAATATTGGTTCAAGCTGCTGATCTTCTAGTTGGAAACTGGAAGATGGACCAGATACACAGAATTGGCAATCATCAGATTTATGGGCAAGAGGTTTCTTTTGGTTTCTTTTAGGAGCAGAATATATGGACGGTGCATATAACAAACTTATATATGCACAAAATACATACAACAATAGTCCCTTGGAGGCAAATACCAATGTTAACCCTTAACACTTGGTAATCTCTTCATCCATCCATTTAATATATTAACCCAAAGTCATTAAAAATTAATACTTAAAGCTGGAAATATCTATAATCTTCGCCAATTAATTCTTAAAACCTACATTGATACAAAGCAGGAAATATCTATAATCTTCACCAATTAATACTGAAAACCTACATTGATACAAAGCAGGAAATATCTATAATCTTCACCGTCGCCTAAGAGATTCGAACTCTCGCGGGGAAAGCCTAATACATTGACCCAAAATCATTATAAATTAATACTCAAAACTACATTGATACGAAGAAAGAAATATTTATACCTTCATCGTCGCCTGAGAGATTCGAACTCTCGCGGGGAAACCCCATGTACTTAGCAGGCACACGCCTTAACCACTCGGCCAAAGCGACGGATGGTGTTCCTTTTTGATGTAATTATTAATATTATTGTACACGATGACTATTTGCAAATAAATGTCAACTATGTTTAATGCTGAAGTTTACATTTTGAACTTATCGACAATCTTCTCACCATATTTTTATGAAAATAATTAAAGAATTGTTCATATGGTTTATAGCTCAAATGACAGTGGTCGTAGAAATGAAGTCTCACTGAATTGGAAGTCTTAGGTTCAAATCTTATGCTACTTTTCTCTCGTAAAGTCTCACTGAATTAGAAGTCTTAGGTTCAAATCTTATGCTACTTTTCTCTCGTAACGGGATGTGTAATGAATATGAAAATCAAAAAATACTACCAACCTTAAAAAAAAAACAAAATAATTAAAATATTAAATTTCAAACTTATTTGACAATAAGTGATTTTTCTTTTTCCGGTAAAAGCGGCCGAACACAAGAGCATGGAGAAAAGTTTGAACGGCAGACTCTATTTTCTTATTAAAGATGTCGTAACTAAGGCCTCACCATAAATAAAATTTTAGATAATGTCAAACAGGTGCTGAACGTAGTTAACCATGGAGGAATTTGACAAAAGGAAGTGCTGACTTGGTTGACACCGGACCTGGTTAGCACCTACCAATAGGTAGGTGAGATGATGACAAGAGAAGAGACTTGTTAAAGTTAATTGCATTGATATTAGCTTGTTATTTTAATTTTGATTGGATTCTGATCTAATTTTTTTAAAATCTCACAGAAATTTATTGAAATCACAAAGTTTTGTACAATTGAAGTGTTCTAAAAGTTTTTGAAGGTGTTGAATTTACATATATAGTAAAAAAAACTAGTTTAAATAATGCAAATCAAGATTTCACCTCAAATTTTCCATCCCGGAAAATCCAAAAAATCGTGACCACTCCAAATGAAAATGATAAGACATGGCTCATTCCACACATTGCAATAAGGGTTGTTAAGGTTTATGTTACTTTGAGCAGCTCATAATAATAAGATGGCAAATTAATTTATTTTATTTTTAATTTTTATTTCTACCAATTTTATCTCCAAAATTGTCAATTGGTTTGCTTTATGGGGATATTACACTAATTTCAAGTCATTCCAACTGTGTTTGATTTTCTTGCTATCCCACCACCCCATATTCACTGGTAATATTTATTTATTCATTTATCTTAATCACAAGAGGGAAAATTGATAGTTAATGAGTGGATAAAACGTCAGACATGTGATCTAAACTATAACCTAGTGAAAAATGGATTTAACCCAGTGAAAAAAAAAAGTAAAAAACACACTACGTTCATCTACACTTCTATAAACATGTCTTTGCACCCTTTGTTGGGATACTAGTTATAATTATAATTATAAATAAATCATTTTGGCTTCATCAAATTACATAACAATAAAATAAAATAAAATAAAATGAATAATTATAATTATCAAATTTGAAATGCAAAGAGAATTAATCTCTCTCAATAATAGTTGGTAAGTCAAGAATTAAAATCAGTCGAGACTAGTTTTAATGATATAAGGTATAATTTATTTCATTTTTTATTGATTTTATTTTATTTTATTTTAAATTAAATGAAACGAGGAAATTTTATATTAATGAAAATCTAAATCTTGAACCAGTAACTTTACATCTAATCCCATACATCTAGAGTCATCCATAAAAGAAAGACCTTCAAAAGAGTAAACTAAATGTTTAATATCTCTATCGTTTCCATTACTCTTAAAACAAAAACTATGATCTCTATAAATTTAATAGAAAAATCTTAACCCAACACAAAACTTACATTTTATTAAAAACTTAATAAAATGTGATATTGTTGGTGTCTTTCCAACTACAATTGAGCCATGAGGGACAAACACATAATAAGTGTGATTTGAATGTAGGTGAGGAGGGCAACAATTTCTCCTCTCAACCACCCGAGTTGACCCAGTTAAATTAAATGTTTGCAAACATCTCATCCTACTCTAAAGCATTTATGCAAGAGTGAGATTGTTGCTACCCTCCTAATCCCAATATAGTTATGAGAGCCAAACAGGTCATGAAAACCAAGGTTCTAAACTAGATATGCAAGGTTAAAAACATCCCTACTTAACCACTTATGTTAGATCCACTAGATCAAATGTTTGGAAAGACCTTGTCTTACCCTCAAGAACTTAAGCAAGAGTAAGATTATCAGTACTTTGAAAACCTCAATCAATCTTTGAAGGGGAAACATGTTGCAAGAGGGATTTGAATTTCAGAAGCAAGGATAATGACTTCATCACTAAACTACTCAAGCTATACCCAATTGACTAAAAATTTGGAAACACCTTGTCCGACCTCAAACACTTAAGCAAGAGTGAGATTGTTGTTACCTTGCCAACCTCACTTAGTCCATAAAAAATAAATTTGTCACAAGTAAAATTTGAACTTGGGTAAAGAAGATAACAACTTCTCCTCTTGAATACCTAACTAAACCCAATTGATGAAATATTCAACCACCCTTTTGTTCTACTCTCAAATACTTAAACAAAAATAAAATTGTTAATCACCCAACCCTGTATAAAAATAAAATTGTTAGTCGCCTACCTATATAAATCAATAGATAAATTATTTATATAAACCCTCTCATCTATTCTTAATAACATTTAAAGCTCTCCCTAATTTCCCATCTGAACAAATATCAAACAAAGGCTTTAAAACATTCAAATTGTTTGAACCAAGTTTGAGGTTTTTTTGAAGGAAAGAGGAAACTAAAAAATAGTTGACTTTAACTCAAAGAAGAAAGAATCATGGAAGAAGATAGAAATTATGAACTCGAACTTTAAAAGAAAACTCAATTTTGAAGGTAAATAACGAGGGCTATGTTGTGGCCACATTAAGCATCCCTTTTGTTTTGTTTAGATAAGAAAAGAGAAAATGGATTCCCTACGAATTTTGTTGTTTTAATGCCTGATCCACTACTACTATTGATCCAAGTGGATATTGGTGGCCACCCGCCTGTTTCACCTAGACCTCCAGTCAGTTTCATTTATTTCCTTGTTTAAAGGATGAAAATGAAAGATTAAGGAGAATGTCACTTTTACTTTAAGAATTTAACATTACCATGAATTCCATGTCAATATTAGGGCCATAGGTTTGAATATTAGGATACTATGGACCTAATATCACCATAGATTTTTCTTTCTCCCTCCCTTCTCGATACTCCCATAATACTCTTGAACCTTTATTTCTCTAGCCCACTTGATTTTTTTCCTTCGTGTGGCCAATGTATTGTATAAACAATACCTTATAATATACATATTGCTATAAAACATATAAAAACACTTTACCCCCCATTATATGCTTAATATATTATTTCATTTTTTCTCATTTTTTATTCCCCAATATCAACACACGTGATATGGTATTTCTTTGTTAGTGAAGCCCCCGTGGTGGGCACCCACTGGGGTTAACCCCAACTGGAACCAAAACCAAGGACCAACCAATAACAACCCACAAATTAAAAATAAGAACACAAGTCGATGGACTAATCACGCTTGTGCCATTTGTGGTGAATATGGTCATTACACTCCCAACAACACCAAAACCATCCTAGAGGAAGTTCCCAAAGTGCCTCAAACCACAACATTTACATGGCAGGGGAATAAGTTCTCCTGCAAACGCGCAACCGGAAATACGGAACTCCACCAAAAACCAACCCATCAATCTTGACTATTGTTGCACTTACAACACCTTTGGCAATCCCTTGATATGCCATAAAACCCATCCAAAAGATGATTAAGGCCCTTTATGGCAAGTTAGACAAACTCAAAGGCCACTCACAGTTATAGCATAGTCAATGACTTAGCTCAAACACCTTTAGCTATGTTAGCATTGGAAGTTTTGCAATCATGCCCAACCCAATGAAAAGCATTACTTTCTGCATTAGGAGCAATTGATCATGTCGATTCTCTTTTAATGATATTTGACTTGGACAAAGCCACCCCATGCCTTCCATCAGCCGTCGCTTTTCAAATTTCGGTCTTCTTCTATAATATCATCGTCCGCCCTTTGCATAGTTGACGAAGGGGAATACACATGTATTATGTCCAAAACAGTTTGGCAAAAACTTGTATCTCCCAAACTCAAACCATATGACATCACTCTCAAATCATACAATGGGTGCCCTTCTGTTCCTATAGGCCTATACCAAGGCGTTCCAGTACAACTAGAAAGTAAAACCATGCTCATAGACATCGAATTATTGGATGCATAGTTGGATTATAATATCCTTCTTGGTCGAAGTTATATGTACGAAATGTCAGCAATAGCATCTTCTATATTCAGGGTAATGATGTTCCCCCATGATGGGGAAATTATTACAATTGACCAACTCACATACTATGAGAAGAAGACATTAACTGCCCCTGATGGTATGCTACCTTTTGTCGAACCTTCTCCTGAATTGGTCACAAATTACACTTAATTCAACCCTGAACAATTTAAGCCATCAACGCTCCTTGGGACACTCCCAAGAGATCCACCTATGATAAAAGATACCCCTCTGACCATAGGAGCCCCGGTGTGCATGATGAGTTCGTCGAACACCCATCAAGATAAGGAACTAGTTCTAGATACCAACAACAATGTTGTTCCCAATCCTTCATTCTTACCATATGTTATCACCCAAACACCCTTCTTATTCCCTCCACCTAGTTTTGTCTCACACTCAGTCATCACAACACTCTCATTGCCCAATATGGATTTGACGATACCGATCTGGTATCTAGCCCCTCAGGTCATGTTGGTAAACTCAATTATCACCTCGACAGGTGTCATTCATGTAGCCCCTCCTCAGGATAACACCCCACAACAAGCAATGCTTGCCTTGACACAAGTTGGTGCCAGAAAAAGGGATAAGAAAAAAGGAAAGAAGGTGGAAGCTTCAAACGCTTCCTCCTCTAGGGTACCTCCACCTTGTGCTTTGCATGAAGTAGTGGGGAACCCTACCAATATGCGAACCGAGTTAGATGAGTTAAAATATCTTCTACATGCCCCAAAAGTGCCAGTGAATCCTCCTCCCCCTACTAGAGAAAAGAACACACCTGCGTGTTATAAGGCATTACGCACAAATCATGCATGCGCCATATGCGCGAAATAAGGGTATTACACTCATCATTTCCCTGAAATCCCTTGATATCAAGATGTGTTAGGTGCACTCACCCAAGCCAATACTGTGACCCCATCACCACCAGGCACCCCAATGGCAGATGATGGGTCTAAAAGAATTTTTTATGTCATGAGATAAGAAGCTCCATGCTCATATCCCTCTTATGGCCCCTCAACCTTCTATCATGCACAAAGGAAACCAGAACTAATGACACCCCAACATACCTCCACATGCCCTATATGCGACGAACCAAACCATTTCATAAATCAATGTCCCGGGTTATAGGCATTTATGAGGTATTACCCTAACCTACACATCAACCTGAGCAACAGACCCAGGCATAGGCATCATGGTTGCCACATTTGTACTAGAAACCATTATACCTGATGTTTCCCACACCTTTCCTGATTTTGTGAATTGTTGGATTTCATGCGTTGATTCATAGCTGAGAACTCTAATCTAGTCGAACAAGATACCCAATCCTGGGATAATGCCACACTAGTGGGGGATGACGGATCTAAGTCCATGTTGTACGTATTCAAGGACAAAACCCCACCTGAGACAAAGTCAATTACCCATCAATTTGTTTACCCCCACCACCATTGGTCTACATCTAGAAGAAAGACAAAATGGCCTCAGGCCACTTTGTCAAAATCACCCCACATGTATGCCCTATGTGATAGACCCAACCACCTGGTAAATCAATACCGGGAATTGGGCAAGATTAAAGTTGTATTTCGCTTGTTGGTCCATACTCTGTGACCTAACCATGCTAGACATTCGTGTCATCAATGTCACGTCTACTCACAAGCACAACATACATGGAACTTTCAGTCCCTTCCATGTTTTTGAGTAGCGAGAGCAACATTAAGACAACCTCACATTAGGAACACACCTCGTGTTGATACTAATATCCAGAGGCTATCGACACCCAGGATTACCCCACCTCATGACACCAACCGGGCATTATCGTCTCATGATATGGATAGTATTGACACCCACACCATTTATAATGTTAGAATTAATTTTGTGTGCAGTATTTGCACTAGTAAATATCCAACATAACTAGTTATTGTTACATAGATCAAGAAGAGACCAACATGGCTCATATCCACATTAGAAGAGGCGGAAGGACATGCAACTCTTGATGGAAAATATAGAGAGGTGAATAAACCCAAGAGGTTTTGTGGCTATGTAGCTCTCATGAAAAAACTCATTGATGAAGAACCTTCCACATATGAAGAAGCATGTAGGTAGCAGGTGTGGAAGGAAGCAATGAATGAGTACCAATCAATCATGAAGAGTGATGTTTGGGAAATTGTGTCAAGGCATCAAGGAAATTCAGTGGTGATCTCCAAGTGGATATGCAAGATTAATCATGATACAGATAGGAGCATTGAAAAATACAAGGCATGGTTCATGGCTAGAGGATTCTCCTAGAAAGAGAAAGAAGACTATGATGAGACTTTTTCTCCAATTGCGAAGTACACCTCCATTGGATCGATCATATCACTCGTTGCTTCTATGGGATGGGAATTACATCGACTGGATGTAAAGACTGCTTTCCTAAATGGATTAATTGAGGAAGAGGTGTACATAGAGAAACCTTGAGGATTTGAGGTACATGGAAAGGAGTCTCATGTTTACAGATTGAAGAAGGCCATGTATGGACTCAAGCAAGCTCTAAGAGCTTGGTATTCTCATATCTAAAGTTATCTGATGAGATTGGGATTTACTAAGAGTTAATTTAATCCAAACCTTTACTTCAAGGTTGTGAAGAATGCACCTATGATCTTACTATTATATGTTGATGACTTGTTTCTAACAAGTGCTAACCCTCTTATCATTTAGTGAAAGAAACAGTTGGCTTTTGAGTTTCACATGAAGGATTTGGGCTGATGCACTATTACTTGGGATTATAAGTATGTTATAAAATTGGTGAAGCCTTCCTTGGTCAAGAAAGTATGTGTTAAAAATCTTTCTGAGGCTCAGTGTGATGGATTTCTAACAAGTGCTAACCCTCTTATCATTTAGTGAAAGAAACAGTTGGCTTCTGAGTTTCACATGAAGGATTTGGGCTGATGCACTATTACTTGGGATTAGAAGTATGGTAGAAAATTGGTGAAGCCTTCCTTGGTCAGGAAATTATGTGTTAAAAATCTTTCTGAGGCTCAGTGTGATGGATTGCAAGTCCATGACGACTCCTATGGTGACTAACTTGAAGAAGTTAAGAGGCTCTAACTCCATATTGGTAGATACATCTATGTATCGATGGTTGATTAGTATGTTGATGTATTTAGTTAATATTGGGTTGGGTATTTTCTTTGTTGTGAACACCTTAATCCAGTTCTAGATAGAACGAAGACATGAGCATTGGATTGTAGAAAAACACATCTTGAGATATTTGTGTGGTACAATAAACTTTGGCTTGAGCCATGTTGCAAACATGGATATGTAGCTTCATGGATATACATGCACTAATTAGGAAGGAAGTGTTGAAGACAAGAAGAGAACATTGGTAGTATGCTTTAGTTTAGGATCCACTATGATATCGTGGATGAGTAGGAAGTAGAGGTCGATTGCACTCAACATTGCTGAAGAAAAATTCATCGCAACCAATGAGGCTTGTACCGAAGGAGTATGGCTCTGAAAGTTGTTTACATGATTGTTCAGTCGAGAGTTTTAACCAACATTGATACACTAAAATAACCAGTTATGTGAAACTTTAGGAGAATCATGTGTTCCATGACAGGTCGAAAAATATTGAGATCAAGTACCACTACATTGGTGGCATGGTGCAGAGGAAAGAAATAAGGCTCGAGTACATCTCCACCAATGAGAAGGCAGTTGATGTTATGACAAAGTCATTTCCAAGGAACAAGTTTATGTACTTCAGAGAAATGTTAGGGCTCATGGAGATTACTTCTCTCATTGAGAGAGAGTGTTGATTTTCCTGCAGCACGGAAGGAAATTCTCCCGAAAGGGCGAATGTATCCAAGATGCCTAGAGGGCTCAACAAAAATTTTGAGTGAGTGTCTCTTGGAGGAGGACCTTGATTACACACTATAAATGGTGAAGTGAGGTCTTGTACCTTGATCACACACCAAGCATGGTGGAGTGAGATCCTTTAGCATCTAGATCTTGATCACACACCGAAAGGGTAGAGTGAGGTCTTGTAGATCACACATTGGATAGGTTGGAGTGAGGTTCGGTTCAACAGATAGACTCGATCACCAACCAATAACGAGTTGAGTGAGGTCTTGGCCCAAAGTTCTCGCTAGGAAGGGTGAGTGAGAGCTTGCTAGTTGAGGGTCTCGGCATTTTGGCCTAGGTGGTGGCCATGGGATTCGAGAACTAATCACTCTCGACGAGTGAGTCCTGATATGATGATGAAATTTCCATGGGTTTGGTATCGCCCCGAAAATGGCCCCTAGTGGATGATGATAATAGATGATGATTCTAGTAATTATGGATAACCTTTTCTTTAGAGAAATTTGTTCAATTTGAGAACATCTATGACAATGATTATGAATACCTCCCTAGTTAACATGGAGCATTGAACATGTAAATATGGTTGATCTTCATAATGTAATTTTGGTCACTTGATGTAATTATATTTCATTATAAATCATATTTATAAATTTTCGAGTCAAAGGAAAATTTATTTTAAGTCAAAGTCCCTGTTAGCATTCTAGGAACTCTCCTAGGTTGCAGCTCAGATATGCCTGGTAACATATAATCTTCAATATTTGTTCTCTGAACTATTGGAATGGATGGTGGTTAGGATCAAGTCAGATGACCATTTCAGATTTATTCCCACTCAAGGCATGCATGAACACCCTCAACAACACAAGGCTTTAAACCACTAATGCTCAATAATTTGTAGATTCAGTAGAAAGATGGAGAACACTAACTGTATCAGCAGATTGCATGTATAAACATAAATGACTAAATAGCTACAGGCAGTGAAAGAGAATACTGACTATACTGGCAGATGCATATATGACCACATATGAATGATTAGCTACAGGCAGCAAAGAAGCTTGCAAGTCTAAGTTATCAAAGCATAGATAAGATAACAGTTATCTGGCCTTAGACACAAAGGAAACATGAACAAACTATTCAAGTGCAAGCATAGAGTAGTAAAGAGAATGGATGTTGAACATATGATGGAAAAAGAAGCTTGTATTGCTAGAATAAAGATGAAGAGCTTGAAGGAACAAAGTAGCAACAATCTCCAGAAGTTGAACCTCTATTACATCTCACTGACAACTATTTATAGCCTGTTTACAATGCTCCTAAGCTCTCTAGAAGGCTCGGAGTCTTAATCTGCCTGATATGCATTGTTTAACTGATTTGATGCCCTCTAGGCAAGCATGGCTTGGTAGTTTTTCCTCCTTCTGACAGAGGAATAACAGCTTTAAGATATTTTGGTTGCTTATCGCGTTGTCCGGGAGTTCTCCTGCGCCAGAGAGCTCCACGATCATTCTGTTTGTTCTATGGATGTGATGCACTATCTTTTGATGCTTTTCGGCCTCTGTCCCTATCTCCCGGCCTTTGTTGGTAGTGGAAAGGGTCTGCGTGCCTTTTTTTTCTCTTTCAACTACAAACTATGATTGTTTCCATTATCAATAGAAAGCACAGCCATGCTATGAAATCACGCCATTCCCTGTCCTTTTCGGACTTCAAAGATCTTAAAAAATGGTATCCTTTTTTACCCATTGGGTCTACCCTTAGGGTTATCGCAAGTCACATTTGGCCCTGTCCTGTGTATTTCGTTAAACCATAAAAATATGTGAAATACATTGAAAACGACCCTCTTGCAGATCTCAAATGTCATATATTTCACTTCCCAGATCCTTACGGGTCCGTGCTTAAGCCATTTTCAAATGCATTTTGGTATATTTTCGTTATAAACCCAGCTTCCCTTTTTATTTCATTTATACAATGAAAATACATTAAAACCCATTGAAAACGACCCTCCACGGATCTCAAAATATATACATTCCCAGCTATAATGTCATCGAGTCCGGCCCTTCGGGTCACCCGTATGTATGTGCGGAGGTCTTGCCCCATGGTAGTACGCTGATGCAATACAAAGACACGATCCGATCGCAATCCTTGATCGCTCATTCCCCGAGCCTTATATATATATATATATATATATGTATGTATATAACATAGATCCCCGCTGATGCAACCTGTCGATCCGATCATCGGCAATCGTTGATCGATGGTGTCATGCACCCGCTTTAAGACTGTCACCTCTGCCCACCTAGATCTTGGTCGTTGATCAGCCAGATCTAACGGTGGCTGTGAAATGATTGTTCAAGCCTGCGCTTGTGGGTTTGTCATTGTTTTCCTTTGGTTTTTGCCTCCCGATAGTGATTTTCAGTCCTTCCAAGGGATTTCCTCCTGCGACCATTTTTACTTGGAACGGTCTTTAAGCATAAATTGAAGATTTCTAGAGCATTAATGGATCCATTAGCATCTTTTTAAAGCAATTTTGGAGGCTTTGGGGCATATTTGGATCCATTTTTGGGCCATTTTCCTTCAAGGCTAACACTGGCTCCTTCTGGGGATGAAATCCTCCTTGTGAGTTTTCAAGAACCACAGATCAATGCCTTTCTTGTAAAACTAAAATTAAATCTTCCTCCTAGTGTTTCATTGGGCATGGAGTCTTTTTAGCATAAAAATAAAAACTGAAAGAAAACATATTTACAATACCAAGGCTTTAAGGCCTTAAATGAAATAAAGTTTCAAGAACCACCCATTTACTAGGCTACCAAAACTATCTCCTCCTTCCAGACTGTGCAGAATGAATGTATTGTTCTGCTGAACTTGACGATGACAAAAGGACCTATCTATAAGGAGTCAAACTTGCCACGATTACCTCTCTTTTCCTTAAATGCATCCCATTTAAGCACCCAATCACCAACTTGGAAATTGTCCACTTTTGCCTTCCTGTCAAAGGTTTCTTTGATTGCCTTCTGATGAGCCTTTGATTTCTCAACTAGCTGCTCTCTTATCTGATGTAATTCAACCAGATTATTCATTCTTCTTACCATGTCATTCTTTCCCTCTTGTTCTTCTTGCAAGAATTTGGCCACAAGGAGAATTAGCTAGATAGGGAAAACAACATCAGTGCCATAAATTAGTTTGAATGGAGAATTCCCTTTGGATTTTTTGATGGTAACTCTATCAGCCCATAGCGCAAATTTCAGCTTGGAATCCCAGCTCTTTTTGTTGTCCTCTAACAGCTTTTTGATGACCCTTATCAGACTTTTGTTAGATGATTCTGCTAGGCCATTTCCTTGAGGATAATATGAGGTAGAATGTACCACTTGGATACCCATGGATCCAGTCATGTCCACCAATTATTTTGCTTTGAAAGTTGTTGCGTTATCAGTGACTAGTTTGGTTGGGCAACCAAATCTAGTGAAAATATTCTCATTTAAGAACTTTATGACAACTTAATGATTGGCATTCTTAGTGGGTATAGCCTCAATCCACTTGGTGAAATAACCAGTGGCTACTACGATCCATTTGTGTTGGCCACTAGACTGTGGGTTGATCTCACCTATCAAGTCCAAGCCCCACTGCTGGAAAGGACCATTTACATGTATTGGCTTTAAAGGTAGAGATTTTAGCTGTTGTCTTCTTGCAAACCTCTAGCACCTGTCACAAGCTTTTACAAAGGAAAACACATCCAAGAACAGATTAGGCCAATAATATCCAGCCCTCAAGATTTTGTGAGTTGTGGTTTTTCAATAGTGATGCCCTCCACAGATGTTAGAATGGAGCTGGTAAATGACCTCCACATATTGTTCTTTATCCAGACACCTCAAGAGGATTCTTGATGGGTCTTTCCAATAAAGCAGATTCTTATTAATGCAGAATTTTGTTGATCTTAGTTTAATGGCACGAGCTTGACTTGGGCTAAGCCCTGGAGGGACTTCTAGCTTTTGCAAAAAATGAACTATGTTGTAATACCATTCACATGTGGCCAGATTTTCAGCCAAAGACTGATTTTGCCTTCGGTCTTCTACTGCTCCCTCTATTTGCTCATCATTTGAATTTAAACTCATGGAATTTATGTCTAACAAGCTGCAATTTTCTTGAGCCATAAGTTTAGCCAGACCCTGGCCTTTGACAAGCTTAGTGGGCTTCACCTCTATGTCAAATTCTATGAATTTTGCAATCCATTTTGCCCTCTTTCCATGAATATCTCGCTAAGTTAAGATATCCTTTACTGAGGCTGAAGGTACATACGCAACTACTTTGGAATGCAGAATATAAATTCTGAATGCTTTTAAAGATTTAATGAGAACATAATCTTGTTTTTCAATAAGGTCATACCTTAGTTCATCATGCCTTAGAGTTTTGATGAAAAAGGCCACGGGGTGCTCTATGCCTTCATCATTCTTCTGCAACAGAACTACTGCAAGTGTATCATAAGAGGCAAAAGAGAAGATGATAAACTCTTTAGTGTAATCTAGGCTGATTAGAGTGGGAGCTTCCATGATAGCTTGCTTGATGGCTTCAAAAGAGCTTCTTGAAGCAACTGTCCATTTTGTTTATGATCCTTTCTTCAACATGGAAGTAATGTTCTTTACTAGCTCTGCAAAGTTTGGAATGAACCTCCTTACAAAGTTAATCTTACCCAGGAAAGATTGAATGTCCCTCTTTGACCTTGGGATGGAAAATGTCTGAATGGCTTGAACCCTTGCTGGATCAATCTTCACACCTTCGGCAGAAACAATATATCCTAGAAGTTTGCCTTCTTCTAGAGCAAACTGTGACTTCTTTGGGTTTATTGAGATTCTAAATTGTCTGAACTTTAGGAAAACCTTCCTTAAATGATGTAAATGGTCTTTGTGGCTACTGGAGAAGACTGTTATCTCATCAAGATAAATAAGGACAAACTTGTCCTTTTCTCCCACAAAGGTTATGTCCATGGCCCTCTGAAAGGTAGCCCCAGCATTTGTCAGTCCGAAAGGCATCTTGGAGTACATGAAAGTGCCCCAAGGAGTAGTGAAGGCGGTCTTTTCCTGATCTTCAGGATGTACAACTATCTGATTGTAACCTGAAAATCCATCTAAGAAAGACATGACTTTAACCCTTGAAACTCTTTGCAGCAAGTATTCCATCTTGGGTAGGGGATAGTTATCTTTTTTAGAGCACTTGTTCAGATTTTTGAAGTTGACACAAAGCCTAATTTCTCCATTTTTCTTTCTTAGCACCACAAGGTTGGTTATTCACTTTGAATACCTTAGGGGGACTATGATTTTGGCAGCCAACAACTTCTTGATTTCTTTCTCGATCAAAGGAAATAAGAGAGGGCTGATAGGTCTTAATTTTTACTTAAAAGGGATGGTGTTCTTTTCCAGTGGGATCTTATGTTGAATGATGTCTGCATCATAGGTTTTAAGATCGTTGTATTCCTAGGCAAAAATGTCAGTGAATTGCTTCATGAGGGTGCAATAGACGAAATTCTAGGCAGAGGATAAATGCGTGGACAGATTTATGTTTTTTGGATAGGCTAGGTTGTCTATATTGTGTTTACAGACAACAGACTCGTTCTCTGTTTTGGCTTAATTATAAGGCACACCATTATGATCGAAAAGCCTCTCTAGAGCTACCAATACTTTTGGTATGTGATTAGTGGGTAGCTGGACGATGCTTCTTTGGCTTATTTCACTTTTCAGCTTGGACTAGTCACATTCTTCCATGGTTTCGTTTTCTTGATTGATGCG
Source organism: Pinus taeda (assembly GCA_000404065.3). NCBI lineage: Eukaryota > Viridiplantae > Streptophyta > Pinopsida > Pinales > Pinaceae > Pinus > Pinus taeda. Next base: position 140,086 of record APFE031366680.1, read on the forward strand.
TGTTTCAGAAGATTCCCCAACAATTTGCAAAAACCTGCTAATCTCCTCATCGTCCTCAAAAGCCCTCCAATATTTGACATTGTCAAGTAGAGACGGTCTATATCTTACCTGAACTTCATATGTCAATATTGGAGGTAATGGAGGAATAAATATGCTAGCAGAGATAGCAAGGGAGTCGGCAAGTTGGTTCTTCATTCTTGGAATATAAGAAATGATGAAATTATTGAAAGAATCCTTGAGCCTCCATAGCTCATCTTTGTATGCCTTCAGCCTTGGATGCTTCACCTAAAAAGTTTTATTTACCTGTTGAATAATGAGATTTGTGTCTCCAAACACTTTTAGGCCTTTGATACCCATGTTTTGAGCTTCGCTTAAGCCCATAATTAAAGCCTCGTACTCTGCGATATTGTTTGTGAACTGAAAGGTTAATTTGAACAATAAATGAATATATTCTTGTGTTGGGGACACAAGGACTATGCCTGCCCCTGCAGCTTCTCTAGAGCAAGCCCCGTCAAAAAACATATCCCAAACCTGTGGGTTTTCTTCCTCTGCAATCTGGCAAACTGGTTTCTTGAGCTGCATGGAGGCCAACTGAGATTATTCAATATGGAGAATACATGCTCCAAAATCGGCGTCAATAGCATATATGGGATGATTGGTGGGATTCCTTTCATTGTTGATTATATAAGCCAACTGCGCCCCTCTGTATAGTCTCTTGCTCTCTCCTCTGAAGACTGGGACAACAGCATAAGACTGATCATTTTGTAATGATCCACCTAGTCTCTTGATCCAACCTCTGGAAAGTAACATACCAAACTTGGGGAGTACATCCGCCACCACAATATCCATCATCATGCTTTTCATAGGCAGCTAAGACAAAGTGATGGCTAGGTCCTTGATTAATCCTAGACATTTCACTTTTCTAGAGTCAAAATAGAACAAGTCATGATAAGGCTTTGCGATGTCAAGACCCAACTCATCCATGATAGCCTTGGGCATTAGATTATGGCTAGCTCCAGTGTTCAGAAGGCGGTTGTGAAGGATTTTATCATGAATAGTCAGAGAGACATAGAATGATGGGGAGTTGTCTTCACTATTTTCAATCATTGGGCTGAAAATAACAGTTGGCTTGTCATCTTGCAGATTCACACAGTCAGTGGAGGCTTGGATGGCTTTAGGCTCAAGGGCCTCGAGGATGGATCTTTTGAAGGACTCATTCTTCAATAGTTCAATCATAGGCATGGGTATCTTTAGCTTCTAAATTTCTGATTGAAAATTGAAAGGAGAAGGAGACTTTTCAAGACCTCTTACCTCATAAGCTGGAGCATTGAGGTTGATGGGATTAACTGTTGGTTGCTTCTACTTATTAGCTAGTTGTACTATAGGGACAACATCTCTTTGAACATGAGTTTCCTTGGAATTATTTACATTTGACCTCTAATCATATCTTTGCTGATCTATAGTTTGTAGAGCAGCTTCACCATCCCATTCTTGGTTAATCTAGTCATTAAATAATGACCTTTCATAGGTAGCTGAGGTAAAAAAGGAGGCATTTTCTTTGTCTTCCAGACAATGGATCTCATCTTCTTCTTCAAACTACTCTTCTTCCATGACTATATTTTGAAAAGGAGCCCTCACCCTTTGGTCTTCATTAGCACCTTTGTTTATTTGCAAAATCTGCAACTGCTCATTAGTTCTTCTATGTGGATTTCGATTTGGATTTCTAGGAGCAAATGTATTAGGAGCTCTCCCCTTCCCCGGGTGCTGCTCAACCTTTAGTTTGGAGATTTCAGAGGCTAATGACTTTATCATTTTGGTCATTTTATCTATCTTAGGATCAGAGGATGATGAAGACTCACCTCTCTGTCTTCTTCTATCAACATTTCCCTTGAGCTTCTCTACAGCCATGATGCTTGATTCCACTTCCAATGTTTCATCTTGCATGTCAGCCAAAGTAGAACATCTCCTCTCCCTCAACAGTAGGAAAAAGTTAGAATCAAAAGCACTGGCATAGGTGAGTTTAGCAGAGGTAGTAGTGGGTTTTACTTCAACTGGTATCTTGTTGTACATACGGTTAAACCTTTTGTTAAAATCAGACAGCAACTCACCATTTTCTCTCTTTAAGTTTCCAAACTCAGTGTGGTAGTAGAGGAGGTCCTTTTTATCCCCCCAATGCTTCAGAAATGCATCATCTAAAGCTTCGATATCTACTTTAGATCTTGGGGTTAGTTCTCTGAACCATTTCCTAGCCTCTCCATCTAGGCTTTGGACAAAGACTCTCATCCACACATCCTCCTCACTAATGTCCAGATTATCAGCATAGCTATAGAATGACTCAAGATGTTCTTCAGCAGTAACACCTTCATTCCCAGTGAATTTAGGGCTATATTTATGATATTCTCCAGTAGGCATGGAATTTAAAGGAGTGGGCAGTATTAGAGGCCCATACCTAGCAGCTATGATTCTTTCCATTTTGGTAGGTGCTTGTGGACCTGCCATAATTGTGGTAGCTAAAGGAGTACTGGCAGTCTGAATGATAGAGGGCTGAGGGGTGACTGATAGGACCAAAGGAGTCTGATGGATAGGAGGTGAGGTTTCCTTAGGGCTTAAAGCAAAAGGAGAACCTAAAGAACAAGGAGCTTTATGAATTTTTCTTCACTACTAGTATTAGAATCTGTAACCTCAACATGTATTTGTTCTATTACAGGATTTTCTTGAAGAGATATATAATATTGTTTAGGTTTACCTAAACCTGATGCTCCTTTCTGCAATACCCCTCTTTCTTTGATGATCCTTTCAGTGTCAGGCACTGGGTTAGCTTGTCACTTCTGAGGGTTTCTCCGAGTATGCCTCACAAACTGAGCCAGAACTATGAAGTGGAGTCGCCAAGAGGTTCGACCTCCAGTAGAGTCGCCAGATAGATGATTACAACCAAAAATGTGCCCATACTTTGTCTATCATCAAAGTTGGATCTATATTGTTTCCTAGGGAAGCTGAGCTTCAGTTTCCTCTCCCCGGCAGTGGCGCCAATTATGTTAGCACTCCAGGAAACTCTCCTAGGTTGCAGCTTGGAGATGCCTGGTAACATATAATCTTCAATATTTGTTCTCTGAACTATTGGAATGGATGATGGTTTGGATCAAGTCAGATGACCATTTCAGCTCTATTCCCACTCAAGGCATGCATGAACACCCTCAACAACACAAAGCTTTAAACCACTAATGCTCAATAATTTGTAGATTCAGTAGAAAGATGGAGAACACTGATTGTATCTGTAGATTGCATATATAAACATAAATGAATGACTAGCTACAGGCAGTGAAAGACAATACTAACTGTACTGGAAGATGCATAGATGACCACATATGAATGATTAGCTACAGATAGCAAAGCAGCTTGCAAGTCTAAGTTATCAAAGCATAGATAAGATAATAGTTATCTAGCCTTAGACACAAAGGAAACATGAACAAACTGTTCAAGTGCATGCATAGAGCAGTAAAGAGAATGGATGTTGAACATATGATGGCAAAAGAAGCTTGTATTGCTAGAATAAAGATGAAGAGCTTGAAGGAAAAAAGTAGAAATAGTCTTCAGAAGTTGAACCTCTATTACATCTCACTAACAGCTATTTATAGCCTGTTTACAATGCTCTTGAGCTCTCTAGAAGGCTTGGAGTCTTAATATGCCTGATATGCATTGTTTAACTAATTTGATGCCCTCTAGGCAAGCATGGATTGGTGGTTTTTCCTCCTTATGATAGACGAATAACAACTTTAAGATATTTTGGCTGCTTATCGTGCTGTCCAGGAGTTCTCCTGTGCCAGAGAGCTCCATGATCATTCTGTTTGTTCTATGGATGCGATGTGATGTCTTTTGATGCTTTCCGGCCTCTGTCCCTGTCTCCCGGCCTCTGTTCGGTAGTGGAAAGGGTCTACATGCCTTTGTTTTCTCTTTCAACTGCAAACTGTGGCGGTTTCTGTTATCAACAGAAAGCACAGCCATACTATGAAATCCTGCAATTCCCTGTCCTTTTCGGACTTCAAAGATCTTAAAAAATGGTTTTTTTTTTTACCCATCGGGTCCACCCTTAGGGTTATCGCAAGTCACATTCAGCCCTGTCCTATGTATTTCGTTAAACCATAAAAATATGCGAAATACATTGAAAACGACCCTCTTGCGGATCTCAATTGTCATATATTTCACTTCCCGAATCCTTTCGGGTCTGGGCTTTATCGCTATCGGCGGTGCCAGGCTTCCTTTGTAATTTTCGTTATATAACGAAAATATACCAAAATGCATTTTAAAATGGCTTAAGCGCGGATCTTAAATATTATATATTTTGCTTCCCGAACCCTTTTGGGTCTGGGTCTCATCATATATCACAAACCAAGCTTCCCTTTGTATTTCGTTTATACAACAAAAATACATCAAAAACCATTGAAAATGGCCCTTTGTGGATCTCAAAAAAAATATACTTTCCCAGCTATAATGCCAACAGGTTCAGCTCTTCGGGTCGCCCGTATGTATGTGTGGAGGTCCCACCCCATGGTAGTATGCCGATGCGATATAGCGATGCGATCTAATTGCAATCGTTGATCGCTCATTCCCCGGGCCTTATATATATATATAATATATATATATATATATATATATATATATTATATATATATTATATATATATATATATATATATATATATATATATATATATATATATATCCCTGCAGATCTGATCATCGGTGATCGCTGATCAGTGGTGTCATGTGCCCGCTTTAAGCATGTCACCTTAGCCCGGCTGATATGCGATTTTCCACCTAGATCTTAGATCTAACGGTGGCTGTGCAATGACTGTTCAAGCCTGCGCCTGTGGGTTTTTCACTGTTTTCCTTTGGTTTTTGCCTCCCGATAGTGATTTTTGGCCCTTCCAACGGCTTTCCTCCTGCGACCATTTTGACTTGGAACGGTCTTTAAGCATAAATTGAAGATTTCTAGAGCATTAGTGGATCCATTGGCATATTTTTAAAGCAATTTTGGAGGCTTTGGGGCATATTTGGATCCATTTTTGGGCCATTTGCCTTCAAGGCTAACAATCCCATTGAGACTTTTAAAATATGTAAATTTGACTTTTCGAAATGAAATTTTTGGCTCCAAAAGTGACAAGTCAACTTCCCTTCAAGTCAAGTCAACCATGGCCAAGAGACATTTCCTTTCACCCTAGACATACTACTATATAAAGGCAACTAGAAATCCTTATTTGGGAAATTTGACTTCCTCACTGAAGGCAATTTTTGGGCAAAGGTAGCTAAGGACAAAGAAGGATGAAAAAGAAGGAAGAAATATTTTCTCTCTCCCTCTCTAGAATCTCGCACCTATGGTCTAGTCTCCCTCTATGATTATCATCTTTATGGGGAAACTATTGAAGGAGGGACATAATTATAAGGGTTATTGGGAAGTTACTAGGGGTCGAAATTCTAGGTTTTTGGATAGTTGCTAGGAGGCTAAAGTTTCTGGATTAGTCAGACATAATGAAGTGTAGGATCATTTGGGTGAGCTAAATTGGAGGAGAATACTAGGTTTGACAATAGGTACAAGTGTGTCTCTTATTGAACAGGAATAATTTCTCTATTGAAAAGGTTGTTGGTTTTTTCCCCATAGTGGGTTTTCCCATGGTAAATCTTGTCTCTCTTTTGTGTATTGTGATCTCTATTGTTCTACTTTTCTTTATTGTTGAGTTTGTGAAGTACAATTACTCAATTTTATATATTGGATAAGGTTAAATAAGATCATCCTAACCCTAATTGTGCTAGAAAATCAACAAATACATGGGCAAATAAAAGTTTGGACTCCAATATATATGGATTATGGAGCTCAGAAGAATAAAAATGAATGAGCATATCATAGTATGTGTGAATGACATAATAAATAGTAGGTTTTTGTAATGGCATGGTGGTTGTGACTTGTCATGATATGGAACTTTACTTCTTCTCCTTTTGATGAATGAATTCATGTCATTTTCCTTGATCTGAATCCATCGTGTAGTGTTGTTGTTGTTGTTGACCAGCATCAGAAAGAAAGCTTCAAGGATTTTGAGATTCTTTGATGAACTCAACATCAGATTATTTTTTACTTTTCTTTAAATTGAATATTTATGTTTCATATTCTCTTATATGAATTTTTAACACTTGACTTTGAAAACCACTCATCCATAGACTTGACCCCATTGATCCTCCCGAGACCTGCAAAAACTAAGCATTTGCCTACAATATCATGTGAGACGATGGGGGATTAGAGGCATACAAAATATATTCTTCCAAAAAATATGAAAAATAAATAAAATCAATCCATATAAATCGAATCTAATTAAAATAGATGAAAAAAATACTTTTTTTTTAATCTATTGGGGAGTGGTGGCTAGCCTAAACCTCTCTATTGTATTTTGCTCACAAAATATTCATTTTATGTCCAATTGGATTGATTCAAAAGCTAAAATAAAGTGGATTCATATGGATACTTCAAGTTCAAATAGGTTTTGAAAGTGGTTTAAAATTATGTGCTATATGTGATGAAGAGCACCTTGCTTGATAGAGTTATTTGTGAATATTTTACTATACCAACAACCACTATTTCAAGCATAATTTTTTCATAAAATATCATATAAATGTTATTTTACTTGGATATTAAAGTATATTTATTTTTGTATCTCCACTAAAAACATAATTTTAATGTATGTTGGTTTGATATCAAAAAATTGTTGTTGAAAAAACCTAGGAGGAAAAGTTTCACTATGCTGATTTTAAGACATGTAGTCAATAAATGTCGCATATATTTTTCACCTCACCTCCAAATGAGATGATTAAAATTGTGAATTAAACTAGACTTGAAGGCATATCTCTCTTAGAATTTTTTTTTGAAAATATGATCATTTGATATGTGAAATATTCCAATGAATAGTCAAATAAAATAAAAAAAATTGTCACAATGTAGATTTTTTTACCAATAATTAGTAATTTGAGCATACCTTTTTCATACGATGTCAGATTAAGTTGATTCAAATAGGGTTGGAAACTATATTCTAAGGCATATCTCCCCTAGAAAAAATTGTAATTTTTTTCCATTAAGTCTCTCAAATATTGATTGCACTAATTCTATCCTCAAGTTTTCCACTTGAGACCTAGTAACCATTTTGGCCATATCTTTTTCATTTGAGATACAAATTGAAAAACCCAAAATAGGTTAGAAACTAGATTTCAAGGGATAATTTTTATAACAACACAGTTTAAGGATGATCCCATATGGTCCTCTAAAATAGGATTATTTATGTTTCATTTTTCCATAAAATCCTCTCAAAATAAGTATTGGACAATGATTTGAATGATTATTCATGCAAGATTGAACTGATATTATTATGCAATTTATTTCTCATATTTTTATTAATTAATTTATTCTTTTGTACTACCATACATTATTTTGGGGAAAAAAGTGATTTCTCCAAGTATAAGAGAATTTCCAATGCATCCATTTGCGTAACAACATCGTAAGTAATTTCATATCCAAGTTTGAAAAATATACTTTAATGAATGCTTAGATATGAGAGATCATATGCTCATTTGGATTTAATGCCAAGAAATCTGGAGAGATGGAGTGGTATTGTGACCTAATGACTATTTGGAACCAATTTTTGATGTAATTTTTGTCTTCTTGGATCTCCTTAGTTATTGTACCATAAATTTCTCCTAAAAGTTGTTCATTGCAATCTTAAATGCATAAGGGATATTGTGCTAAACATGAAAGACCTTTTTCAATATTTGGCTCTAGTGTCTAATCTTCATCGGATGCAGCCCATGACTCCTTGGTTTCCTCACAAGGATAACTAGAAGAAACTTCTAGGTTCTCCTCTTGTGGAACCTCTTCATGGATCCTGTGCTCCTCTTTTATATTTTGAAATGAAGATTCATCCATATTGAAAATTATAGATTGTGGACAAGGATTTGAGAAGATCCTTTTAGTTTATTTCCCTTATCTACTAAATAATTTTTTTAGCATCTTCCTTTATAGTTTGAGAGTTCTTATCTTGCAAATGGATTAGTGGTTTGGTTTTTTTTAGTAATTGGAGGTTTTCATGTATCTTTCTAATCATTAAACAAGAATGCAAAAATTCAAAACCAAATCTAATATAAGCACACCAATATTAATATGATTTGGGCTTGCATGGAATCAGCTAAAGTGAATGCATGGGTTCTTACCTCTTTTCTTATCAACTCCACTCCTCCAAATCCTAAATATTTATATTGTGAAAAGATAAATGTAAATCTTTAATAAAACTTTAAATCTGGCTCAAGTCAAAATTCACTTCCCCCGCAACAACACCAAAAATATTAGGCTAATTTGGATGCCTATTATATCAATAACTCTCAAGCATAATACAATTTGTAGAGAGCTAGACTAGATTGGATGTCACATATAAATTAGGTACTAAAGTTAAACTCTTGAATTTTATGTTAACAAAAGTTAAAGAGATAAGCTAAGAGAGAATGGAATAAAACTTAGTCTAGTTGTTGGAGAAAAGGGAGGCTACAATATTTAATATAATTTCTCCTTTCTTGATAATTACTTGTGAATTTTGTTGGAATTATTTTATTATGTTTTTCTTCTTTCATCAAGCAATTACCAAATGTAAAAACATGAAGATCACAAGAACACAGATAACACATGATATAGGCTCCAAGCCAGGGAAAAAACCCTCCAAGGAGAAAACCCAAAAAAAAAAATCTTCTTATAGAATCAGATCAAATGAGATATCCAAGACCCATAACTAACCCTCTAGATTCCAAGTAAAAACTTCCTTCTACATATCGAATCCATATTAAGAGACCAAAAATAAATCACAAATCAGATTTCAAGAAAAAAAATCTTCTTCAATCTCAGACTTCGGCCCTCCTCTTCTTTTCTATGCCTCTCTATAGTGTTTCAAAACCGAACATGTGAAGTATGTGTCTCCAAATGAGCTCTAACTTCCCTTTGTTTATACTTTTCCAAAGGGGTGTGAATAGACATGTCCACTGGGGCAAGGCCAACTTGGCATCTAGAGGTTGTTTTAACCCAAATTATAAATTGAAAATATATATTTTTCCTTTTTCTTTACAATAGGTCGAAGTAGGACTTTGACTCTTTGACTCATCATATCCTAGAAGAATGAAAAACATTATTAACTAATAAAATAATAATTCCTTGAGCATGAAACCCATGCTTGAAAAATACATTTTTCATTTTCTTCTTTTTTCTTTTTACGTGAAATTCATTTTGATACAATTATGAAGACCGAACTTAGTTACATTCTCCAACACTAATCACATTGCTTGAAATGTAAAGCACAAACACTTGAATCATGAACACTTTGGATTGGGCATGCACTAAGACCTGTCACACATGTCATAGTCTTTTATGCAATCATGTTCAAGAATGTCAAGTTTTTCATACTCAAGTGTTTGTAAATGATTAAAATTAAAACATTGATAAAAGGTGTTTTTATTTAATAGATTAGTAATTCATTAGGGCATCTCTTGTTGATAGAAGCAAGCAAACACTCTGGTAGTCCTTTAGTCAATATAATACACTTTAACCCAATACAAACTGAAAATATGAGAATTCACTATGACCTTCTATATTTATTATAGTGAAAATGGGTGGTTACTCATAGTCTTCCACTCATATTCTTAACTAGTTTGTACCCAACTCATTTATCAACTTTAAGGAAACAATAAATGACTGAAAGCAATGAACTAAGATGTTGATGAATATAATTTTAAGTGAAAAAGTTGCCAAAAGGGTTGGGGCCTTTTCCACTGAGAATAGTGGTGAATGGCACTCATGATGCTTTGTTCAACCTTGTCAATTAGCTTATCCTCTTAAGCAATAGCTACCATGTGATAAATAAATCTCATAAATCATACTTAAATTTGAAATTGTAAACATATATATAAACTATAAACAATAGTATGGCAATGAATACACTAGTGATATCACACAAGCATATACAACTAATATAAACAAGCAATTAAAAATATACAAGAGTATGAACATAGAATAACATATATACACAGGTCATACTAGCATATATTAAATGAATGAATAACACATGGAAATGAGTGCACAAGCTTTAGTTTGTGGGGGTCTTCCATGCCTTAGTGTTGAAAAATGTGCAACAAGAAATGCTAAATTTAGAAAGTGCTAAAAATAGATCTACTAAAAATAGCAGTTTGGCCAAAGAGCATTTTGGCCACCTTGGGTGAGAGGTGAAACTGATAAAAATAGAAACTTCTAAAAATAGCATTTCTGGGTCCCTTCCTATTTTTAGTAATCCCTGGTCTAACTATAGGAAGTAAAAACAAATTTGGTCTTACCAACAGTTTAAAATATTAATTAATTAATCTCCATGAGTTAATTAGTTATGGAAAATTAAACTT
>APFE031366692.1:0-10010 GCA_000404065.3 Pinus taeda
TAGGAGGTCTATTTTAAACCTCAAAATTTCTCTAATGAACTCATCGAGTAGAACACCTCCACATTCAATACTTTTATTTCTATGGGGGAACATGTTTAACATATCTCTCCTTCATATATGTTTGATACGAACAAAGTTCATTATCACACATACTCAAAATATCTAAAATATTAGAATATCCATCATAGGATAAGTAATATTTATAAATCAATGCTTTGAGTACAAAAGTGATGTGGTTGAATAGAATGACGGACCTCATATAAATATTAGATGGAAGTTCCTTTCATAAAGAGTTTTATCTTTTGAGACATGCCCTTTCATAGTTATGAATTATATTATTATTATTTATTATTTGAATTATTCCATATTCATGCTCATAACATTTCCTTCCCCTTAAGAAATGCTTGTCTTCAAACCTTACAGATGGAAAGGTGTGTTATCTTTTTCTTTGTCTTGTAACATATTTGCATATTTCATAATTCTTAGAGATTTCATCTTCGATGATACAAGATAATATAAAATTCTAATCATGGTACATAATTTTCATACTATGAAATGGTATAACCATCCAGAATCAATCTTTTGTGCAACATTGCACTTATAGGCTTTCAAAGATGGATTGTCATCATAACACTTAATTGTGTTGACATTGATATTCTTAGAAATGTAACTCAATTGTCCTTGTCTTGAGTGTTATGTATTTGTTGAATGGTTTAGATATTTTCTATTTTTTTTGGTTGTCAATAAGGATTTCTTGTGTCCTGGTTTTATTTTATTGTACTTGTGGAATTTTCCTTACTTTTTTGGCGTATGATCTTCTTTGTATATTTATGTTGCTAGTTTGATTACTAGATCTTCTCTTAGAATTTATGTAGTTTGAACTACAACATCCACTTATGAATTGACTACAATTGGATTCAAATTGAATTGAGATATGAAACTAATAACATATATATTTGTTCCCCTTTCTTCAACTTGAATTTCCACATCTGAATATTTTGATACTTCCTTCTTGATAAATTGTTGTCCTTTGTTTTGCAAAAACTTAATTTTCATAATTAATTTTTCATTGTGATCCTTGAAGCAAGAAATTTCTTTATTTTTCTCCATGATAATTTTTTCAACCTATTTTTGCACGTTTTTCATTGATCTTTCATTTCTTAAAGAATTACTTTCGAGATATTTTTTGTCTTCTATTGTTACTAAATCTAGCTCTAATGTAATGTCATTTAGTATTGTCCATGGGGGCTTAGATATACGATGATAGAGTGCACTGTTAAGGCACTCCTAGATTTTAAATCATTGGTTCAATTCCCCGCCCTATTTGGGTGTTATTCTTCCACATGTCTATGATGTAGGCTCACCAATGCCAAACTTACAAAAAAAAATTGTCATGTAGTGATATTTTTTATTTTTCTAGAAAAATGTCAAAAAAAAATTCTTCATATTTAAGATGAAGGACTTTAGTAATTCCATCCAAGGTGAAAAAAAAATAAAGTCACCTTGATCACTTCATAGGGATCTAACAGTGATTTGCAATATAAATTTATATCCCCAATGTTTAATTATAAATAAATTATGTTATATTGTTTTTTTTCCTAGTGATCTAATTTTTCAATTATATTTAACTCTAGAATCACCAATTGTTTAGCGAATATGGGGCTTCTATAATTATTATTTTTAGCCAGATCCATAGAAATAATAATACATTTTCATGCAAGAGTCACCTTAATTCTAAATAGCATTGAAGCATAGCAATATGAAGTTTTCGAAAATCTTCCTTATAGACTCCAATTCATTTTATCTCAATAATTTACATAAAATAGTGCTCTAGATATGAAGTTTATGCATTATTTCATAATGAATGAATGTAAAAAGTGTGAAAGACTTTCTTCTCAAATATTCCTTTTAATTTAAACTTAATTTATTCCAATATCACAATACAATGGTCTGATAATTTCACAGAAGGGTCTTATTCAATTGGCATCTGACATTTCACAAAAAATTATAATGATTTTCTAAAAAATGATCATATTTATTGTGATGTTCGCAGGGCTAAATGCATTTATTACAGTCTTAAGGGGATATCTCCAATATGAGGTCCCAATTATTCTTCACATCATTTGGGATGAGTCTCCTAAGGTTTCTTGGCCTGCCTGCCATCTTATGCTTTTGTGAATGTTCAATTTTGGACAAATGAGATATGAAAGCGAAACACAAACTAATTTCCTCGATGTAATGTAATAAAAATAAACTTTAATGATTATACTTTAAATGAATTTGTACAAATAATTCTACAAAAAATTTATAATAAGTGTGAATTTTGAAGAAAGAGTGATGGAAACCTCTTATTAAGACACATGATAGCTAAAATATACTAAATATTAATTTTGAAACAATTTACAATCAACAACAATCATAAACGAATACAAAAATGAACAAGACGTTCTTGGAATATTAATAGCTTACAACTAACGAAATAGTTCATGAACCAACCACAAATATACAACAACCATATATTATCAAACATAAATGAAGAAAAGCCTTATAGCAATACATAACACATGATAGAAAATAATTGCCATGCCCCTTCAAGCTTCTAATTATTAGAGATGAACTTTCAATGCCATCTCACAAACTATCTTCAAGAATCCCAATAGTGGGAGTGCATAAAGTTGAAACTAGTCCTCAAGGTTATTACAAGCTTCTCCCTATAAAAAAAAATTACGCAAAGAATCTCAAAAACTAAGATCCCCGTCTCCTTACTAGAGGTTTATATTTATATAAAATGAGGTGATTGTTCACGTTCCATGACTTCTCACCTTTCCTCCTGTCTAATTGCTAATTTACTTTATGTTCTAATTTTGTTTCATTAAAATTCCAAAATAATGTTTTGAATGAAATAAAAACCTAACATGAGATCAACCCCAAAAATTAACAAGGCTTATAATCCTTGGATCATATGAGTGTATCAAGCCTTATAATCTACTGCAATAGATAAAAAAAAAATATTGAAATTAAACCTTGATTGATGACTTTGTAGTCACACGTATTAGGCACCATTGTCTTTAGGTCAACTTAGATTCTATGAAAGAATGAAGTGAGAATTGTGTGCAGCTTAATGGGCTCCACCAGGTGTTGTTCAAATGCCTCTTTGGTGAGCTTTGTATAATTTTCGATGAGTGTTGATCATTGTGTGAGAATCATTTCGTATATTCCTTGTTCTATATCTTGCTCAAACCTCACCTCTCCTTAGGATCTGATGGATACTAACTTGTGATATTTTATTAGCTTTCTCATCATGATGTGATATTGTTGGTAGTATTCATATTTTTAATCACATCCTTTTCAAGCTTTTCTTGAGCTAGGATGGTAAGTCTGAGTTTAGCTTAATGTCTTTCCCAACTTAGTTCATCTTTTCTTGACAATGCCCTTAGTGAATTAGGGTTCTTTTTAATCCATGCATGCATTATATAAATGGCTAATAAAATTTCCTTGAGTTGCACACATTTTGAATCAAGATGAGTATGACAGCCATATTTTGAAGTTTCCCAAGCTCCTCATATAGTTTCTTCAAAATGTCTTCTAATGATTTATTCACCTCCAACATTGTGCTCTTACAATATTTCTTGTAAGAGATTGAGGTAGATAAATCTTGATTTTATTTCCATAACATTTTGATTTCATGATGTTCTTTATTCAAGGTCTTACCTTGTTATTTTACCTTTTCCATTAAATATTCAATATTTCTTTTTGTTGTTGAGGAAAAGGTTGTCCTAGCTAAGACTATGGCCAAGGAATTGTCAAAAGTGTTCGACGCTATGTTTCTCTCCATGGTTATTGAGATGGATTTTGTGAGCTCTCGAGCTAAATACTTCTCCTCTCATGGAAAATCTAATTGGTGTTCATGTCAAAGCATAAAATTACCAAGTTCATAACCTGATTATCATCACTTATAGTGATTTCCATCTCCCTAATCAACAAATTGCCTCCTATTAATGGTGTGTCATTTGAGGTTGTCAGATCAATATTCTTTCTAGGTAAACCAACAGTTCTTGTGTTTTGAGCCTATTATTCTTGTTGTTCTTTTAACCTTGCCTCATTTTGGGATTTTTTTCCAATATTTCACTTTCAAAACACTCTTATTGCTTTTGTTTCTTTTCTTCTTCCTCCTTTTGTAATCTTTCTCTTTTGTCCATTACCTTTTGTTTTGCCTCCTCCTGCTCTTTTTTTATCTCTTTATTTATTTAACTTTAGATCTTCTTTTAACGTTTTTCCTTTTCTTTCTTAACAAATTATTTTTTTCTACCATTTTTATGTATCTTTCTTATCCTCCACATCCTTTACTTTAGAAGATTCTCCTGTTGTAGGATTGGATCCATTCATGTTTCTCAGCGATTCTACAACATTGAAGTAGTTTTTTATTTGTTATTTGTTTTTCTTGGTTTTTGACTAGTAATACCATTCACATTTACATTTGGAACAATGTATTAATACCATTCCCCTTGGGTCATATCTATGGAAGTCCAGTCTCCAAACTTGAATAAATCTAGGTTAGTAGCTTATGCCTGTGTTTCCTTATAGTTTTTATAATGTACATCCCTACTTAAAATGGATATGTAGGCCATGGTTCTTTTTTCAATCATGTCAACATACCATTGACACCTATAACCATTTGAAATGCAATTTCTTGTAAAATTATCTTGTTGATCATGAATAATGGGAGATGATGTGGAGGTTTCCATAACCCAAAAACTCTAATATGTATCAACTCTGGTGGGGTGAACAATTCATCAACTTCATTTAATACTTCATTAGCATAATCTCACATACATGGTGAATCATAATCAAATAGGATATGGACAGTGAGAATTTCAAGGATGGAAATTTAACTTGAATTTTAAAAACTTTGGCAAATCTTACTAGTCCTTGATATATAAACTATAAAAATTTTGGCAATATTTTTGTAAAATAATTGAATTTCTAATGATTTTATATAGTCTCTATAAAAGAATTCCAATTTTTATGGTAGCTTCCTATTTTATAATATAAGATTTGGGAAAAATAATATTTTAAAAAAATGGACATTGGTGAATCTTTTTTTTTGAAAAAACATGGAAAATTAGCCCATGTGCCAATATTAGCCCCTAAACTTTTCCTAGATATGTAACAATGGTTAATGAAGCCCTCCACCATATTTCTATATGATGTTGTATGCTAGCTATCCCATAACGCCTTGTAGTAAATATGCACAAGTCAAATGTCTAAAGTGAGAGCCCATCCCCACACTATCACCTCAAACTCAAAACTAATACATATGCCATCAAGTAGGTAGGAAGCTACGTGGAATTTTTGTTGCTTCCCTTCTACTATATTTTGAACATTTATTACATTCGATTAGATGGATGTGGAAATAATCTCATCCTAATTGAAGTTGGCCCCATCATCTGAGCATGTATACACAAGTGGAACCAAGCTCTCCTCGAAGAAATTTGTTGTTGCAACACCATTTAGTCTACAACACATAACCATGATCATCTGATATGCTCTTCTAATTGACTTTGTTTTACATATCATGTTTTGTCTACTTCTAAACTTGTTGGGGTATTACCACCAAATCCTTCAGATATCTTTGTTGTTTACATTAAACTTGTTTTAACTAGCTACTAAGAATGTGATTGGGTGTTTTGGCAACTTGTAGTATTCATCTATCCAAGGATAAGTAAGTACAACAAATTCATTTCCATGACTACCTATGATGGTCATCTATTTAATATCAATGCACTTGCCTATCCACTTTATAATCTCACTACATGGAAACATTGTTGGGTGAGAAGCCACTTTATATAAACATGATTTTATGACATTTTGAGACACATTGATATCCTCCTCCCCATTGGGATATTATCTCCTAGTAAACAATTTATAGAATTCATACCATTCTAGAGAAATGGATTTATCAATATAGCACTTTTGTATCAACATAAGTGGGCACTAATTTGATGGTACTTTCTTCGAAATCTACCTGAATAGGTTCTTTTATAGGTCTTCTCTTGGGAGTAGTCATCTCTTCAGATGATGATATAATGAAGAACTACAAATCAACTGAACCTAGAAGACCAAAGATATTCATTAGAACAGATCAACTAGAAAGCTCCATTTTCTACGTTTGCTGCAGCTCCGTGCTATGGCCCAAGAGTCCACCTGCACTTCACCCAATTTCAGATTTGGTGTACAATGTAAAAAATAAGTACAGTTTGAGGCTAAGATATGTGTTTTCGCGCTAATCAAGATTGTGATGTCATATGACTTAGTAATGCGCCATAGTGTCGATGTATGGCAACTCAACTATGAAATACATCACAAAATAATATCACATGCAAAGTGAAACAATTATGTCATAGAGAAACACTTAAGCCTAGACTAACAAACCAATATGTTATGTGATGCAAGGATCGATTACGGTGGGATTGTGTATCACATTGCAAAATTTCATGGCATGATGAGTAAAGGGTTTTCACTGAAGCGCAATATTAAAAGTTAGATTGATAAACAAAATTGTGATGTGACATGCAAAGGGGTGTGACACTTCAATATGAAACGTGATGTGTGCTGCACAAAATGGTAATGCAACGATGTGATGTGAAATCACAATGCGCCAACAAGGGGAAATAAAAAATGGCTACGTGTTGGAGATTGTAATAATATTGATTTATATTTGTATATATGTGGAAGGTGAAGGTTGGACATAGGAATGATCACACGAAAATAGGGTAAGACTTATGGTTTACTAACAAAACAGATGCAAGAGAAGCATGTGCAATACCTACTTGCAACATGGCGTGGGTGGGTACGATTCTTAAAACTCCAAGTGACTCAACACAAGATGGAACGGCAAGGATATGCTACCAATCGACACGGTGCAAGAGAGAAAGGAAGGATTAAAATGACATAACATAGTGAAAGTGAAATGGAAGGGGGTGATATACGTTATTATTTCACTATGGAAAGTGCATGGAAGGGGGTGGTATACAAAATGAATTGCAACAAAAAATTGTGATGCATGATTGTGATGTGATGGAATGCACAATTGCGATGTGCCATTCAATTTTTCAAATTTCCTATGTTAACACCTTCCCATTTATTATAGCTCAAGGGTATGAAGAATGGTATTAGGGTCTAGGTTACATAAATTTTTTATATTTTTGGATGAGGCGACCCTAAATTTGGCTCTTGTAAAAAACAATATAGCCTGGTTGTTATAGCTACTACAACACCTTCTTGATGATTTTTGTCCTTTTTTTCCAAAAACTTATTTTCATTATTAATTTTCATGAGTAATTTT
The DNA here is from genome assembly GCA_000404065.3 of Pinus taeda. NCBI lineage: Eukaryota > Viridiplantae > Streptophyta > Pinopsida > Pinales > Pinaceae > Pinus > Pinus taeda. Next base: position 7,346 of record APFE031366692.1, read on the forward strand.
TCACTGTGGTCCCTGAAGTAAGAAATATTTTTATTTTTGTCTGCGATAGTTTTTCCAACTTCTTTTTGCATATTTTGCATTAATTTTTGTTTTCTTCAAGAGTTTCTTTTGAGATATTTTTTATATCCTCTAGTGTTATTGAAACTAGCTCTAATGTAATGTCCATGGGGCCTTCACTATGGGATAAATACCATACCACATGCATTCATATTGGGGGATATATATTGAGGAAAAATGACATAATATATTGGGGGATATATAAGGGTAAAGGATTTTTATATTAGCAGGTATGAAAAAAGGAGCTCAAAGTTAATGAAAAATTATAAATGGGTATAAAAAATGTTAATGAAAAAATGGATACCTACAATATCTAGTGAAAATAGGCGTTTTTTAGTTTGGGAAGGTATATTGGTTTTGTATTGGTAAGGGGTTAAATAATGTGATTTTTAGAGGTATTTTCCAAGATGTAGTCAAATTAAGGGTATTGCTTAGTATGCCACGAACACACGTGATATGTCAGAGGCACATTCAGTGAAGCCCCCATGGTAATGTGTTGTAGTTTTATTTAGTTTTTCTTTTCGTAGAAAAATCTATAAAACTTCTTCATATTTAAGATGGACTCTAGTGATTCCATTGAGGTTGAACCCAAAATAATGTCTTCCTGATTGTTCATAGGGATCTAATAGAAATTTGAGATAAAAATGTATAATGCCTAATGTTTAATTGCAAATCAATTATCTCATATTGTTTTGTGTCCTAGTGATCTATTTTTTCAATTATATTTGACTTGGGAATCACCAATTATTTAGTGAATTCAAGGCTTATATAATTATTATTTTAACCTGGAACCAGAGAAATAATCATAGCTTTTCTACGAGAATCACCTTAATTCTAAATAGCACAAAGGCATAACAATATTAAGTTTTTGAAATTCTTCCTTTCTCCACAATTATAGACTCCATTTTGTTTTTTGTTAATAATTTAGATCAAAAAATGCTCTAGATATGAATTTTATGTATTCTTTCGTAGTGAGTGAATATACAAAGTGTGAAAGACTCACTTCTTCAAGATTCATTTTAATTTAAACTTAATGTATTCCAATATCTAATGTTTGACAAAAAATGATAATGATATTCTAAAATTTGTTGTGATGCTGACAACTATCATATTTTATAAAACCTCTTATGTTTGACAAAAAATAATAATAATTTTCTAAAATTTGTTGTGATGTTGACAACTATCATATTTTATAAAACCCCTTATATATATAATTTCCTTGAGATTTTAAATATATATCCACTTACACATATTTAATTCTTTGATAATTTCCTTCACATAAAATGTTAAAATTGATCTTTCACATAAAGAAAGATTTGTATTTCTTTTGCTTTTCTTTACCTTGTTAAGAGAAAAATAGAGGTAAAATAATTTTACACTATTATTTTAAAAACAAATCATAATACATATTTTTAATAATTTTCTATTAAACATAAGTTTCATACTGACAATCATTAAACTTTCATAAAATTTAAAACATTCCTATGATCATCATATACTCATAAACACTTATCCTTCATAAAATCTAAAACATGCTCGAAAACAAATATTTCAAGTTTAGTTAATATTGAAGTTCAAAATTATGAGTTCTTATCCATTACTCATCTCTCGAAATTACATATAAACTTTGTTAAAGATACTTATTTGCATTTCTTTATCCACATAAAGAAGGGATTAGTTGTAAATCTAGCCTTTGAAATTTTCTATTTGTAAATCTAGTCTATGAAATTTTCCAAAAGAGTATTTGTGGTGAGGACCTTGCAAAATGCCTCATATTGAATACCCTAATTTCTCACGAAAAGTGGGTTTGAAAATAAAGAAATAAATAATTGTGTTCTTTTTATTAACCCCTAAAGTAAGAGAATATTGAATCTTTTAAGAAATTCCATATAAATTCTCATTATAAATACTAGATACCAATTGATCATTGGATTTCAAATATAATAATAAGAATTATCGGATTTCAAATATAATAATAACAATTTACCAATTTATGAGAGTTTCACATGGAGGAATTTTTTTTTGGAATACCCTTCATTTTGTCCTACTTATTTCGATTTCAAGAACCATATTTATCGTGAAGAAAATACATAATCAAGGTAAAGTATCTTGTTATCTTGATTTCAAAGACAATACTCATCTTGATTTCAAGAACAAAATACATAATCAAGGTAAAGTATATTGTGTTAGTATACAATGAAATAACAAAACATGTCCATTTTTTAGCACACAATTATTAAGGAGTGTTATTTTACAAGATTGTTTCATGTGAGACATAGTTGCATATTTATTTTGTAAAAGAAATTTAATGGAATTAAGGATGATATAGATAGGATTTTGCAATCTAGTTCATAAAGATTTAATTGTTTTGTTTAAAAATGTAATGTAATAAATTAAGTAATGTTTTTTGGTACAAATCACATAGGAGAAATTTTTGGCTAACGCATTTCCAACTAACAAGTGTGGTGGTTCATCATTTAACAAGTCTGGTTCATCATTGATAAACCACACTTATTAGTTCGAAACACGTCAAAAAATTCTCGTATGTAATTTCTACCAAAACACTTTACATAATTCATTATGAATCACACAATCTTCAATACAAAAA